>LPNX010644660.1:4669-16714 GCA_001517045.1 Pseudotsuga menziesii | reverse complement strand
ATATATATATATGAACATGTTTACAAAAAATAGGTCACGAGACCTCATCTGAAGCACGTAGGCTTTCAGGAAAAAACCACCATACAAAATCCTGAAGCTATCAGCTTTCAATAGATATATCATGCATACATCAGCTAGTGATGCTCATGGTAGCACATGACTACCCGAGATACTCTACGTAGCAGTCTACTAAATTGACCCGGTACTCCCGCTGTAGGTCTCTGATACCTCAAAGGGAGGTCATAAATGGAAGTGTCAGGGATGTCTAGGGTCAACCTCTCTAGTTTTTCCTCTAACTCCTCGGTCACATCATCACCTTGCGGTATGAAGTGGACTCCAGCTCATCTATCCAATGGGGAAGCTCCCCCAAGTCATTCTTCTCCAATGTCTGCATGAACATATTTGAGTCTCGTTACTTAACATTAAAAATATAAAACATCAAAAAACATAAAAACACTATTTCCATTTTAGGGTTTCTTGCTTCTTACTGATGTCACCCCACTGTCCACTAGGTGGGAGTGGTAGGTTAGGGTCTCCGCTAAAGTCCGTAACCACATAAGCATAATCCTCCACCATGAGGATCTGATCTGTCAGCCATCAGAAGAATGGGTCACGAACTTCACCTTCCCCCTACCCGCTCCAGTATGGGCCATAATCCAGACCCACTTCTGCATGTGAGGGTCCCGCGCTCTTAGCTCTGTAAATACCACCTGTGGTATCATCTGTGGTACTTGCTCAAAGAAGAAGCAGGATAGAATGGAACCAAAACCGAACTGCTTCAGTTCCCCCTGCCAACATTTAGTCAGCTGATCCTTGAATATCAGAAGCAGGGCTTCCACCCAGTTGAATATGGTAGGTTCCATGGCCTCTATCAAAACCGAACTGCTTCAGTTCCCCCTGCCAACATTTAGTCAGCTGATCCTTGAATATCAGAAGCAGGGCTTCCACCCAGTTGAATATGGTAGGTTCCATGGCCTCTATGGCATAAATAATATGTGCTATAGAATACTGGTGGACTCCCTGGCTTCCCACCACTCTTTGCATGGTAAAAAATATAGTCTGTAGAGGTTCTTCCATCACTATTTTTATGGTGATTTTCTTTCCCGATGTCCTTGTCCTAGGAATATAGTGATGATCTATCAAATCCTGTGTGGTGATGTCCCCTCCGTGCAAACTAGTTAGTGAAATGGGAGCACCCCATCTTGAAAGGCCAGTAAGGAAGTAGATATCCTCTACCTCAACTGTCAGAATATGAGCACCAACCTCAAAATTTTGTTGCTCTGGATTCCACATCCGGAGTATATGCTCTAGCAACCACTCGTGTGATACCATACTAGGAGTACATAAGAATTTTAGGAGTCCGCAGTCTCTTAATGCGGCTATGCAACCCGCATTCCTTTCGGCAAAGGTATAATCATTATCATGCTGTCTCTCTTTCCATATGACCATTTTTTATCAACTAGAACCTGCCAAAAGCAATCACAAGACCCATTATAATCATTCTTAATCATTCAAATCAAATGAAATGGTCTAGTTTTGCTTGTGTAAGTAGTTTTACATCTTCACAACTGGCACCACCTGTTCCCCATTGAAGACAGGTGGTGGCACCGCCTGTGCGCTATGTTTTCGGTGCGGTTCTAGTGAGGTACCACGTATCCCGCAAAGAATAAGCACGGCGCCCACTTCCACAATTTTAGGGATTGCCATACAAGCCCAAAACACCATCAAAAGTAAAAATTAAAGGCATAAGATGAAAGAGTAGGGTTTAGGTTATTACCTGGAACTAACGGCACTCAAATCTGATGGTGGAAATTGCCGATATCAACAACTGAAGATCTGACTAGAAAAGTGCTCCAAATGCTCTCCACTATGGGTAAATAGTAAAATTATTGATTTTTCACTATTTACATGACTTTTATACGCATTTCTAGGTTTGACATGCTATAGTTTTGATTTAAAATCGCTTATTACTCAAACTTTATCAGTCATAACCCCTTAATGTTAGTTATTGGTGCATTTAACACTTGTTTTGAGTCATTGCAGGATAGAAGAACAGTAGCAGTAAAGTTTTGGGAGTTCATTTTTTACTTTTTTGTATTACCATAAAACGGAAAAAGTCATTGAGCATTTATTGCGACACTTTGGTCACACTCTTGAAACTTAGTATCAAAGGTCTGAGTCTATTTCTGATTCTTTTCAGGCTCGTTAAATCTCTCATTGT
Organism: Pseudotsuga menziesii; assembly: GCA_001517045.1. NCBI lineage: Eukaryota > Viridiplantae > Streptophyta > Pinopsida > Pinales > Pinaceae > Pseudotsuga > Pseudotsuga menziesii. The sequence continues at coordinate 14,493 of LPNX010644660.1, read as the reverse complement.
GAAAAGAGACCTAATGGAGTCTTCTTTAAACTATTTTCGGGCTCCCTAAATACTAAAAGATTGTCGAGAGATCTTGTCTTCTTCACGCTCATTAAATCATTTGAAGAGTCATCTCTCCGACAGTAGTTTATCTCTTTTTTGGTTCAGATAGACTATTTACAAAAAAGGAACACTCCATCCAATCATGACTGGAAGAGTTCTCTAAGGTATGATTTATACTTTCTCGGGCCTTAGAGACTAAATCATACAAAAAAGGACCCTTTGGAGTCTTCTTCTGTGGTCGTTCAAAGACTGGAAGAGTTCTCTAAGGTATGATTTATACTTTCTCGGGCCTTAGAGACTAAATCATACAAAAAAGGACCCTTTGGAGTCTTCTTCTGTGGTCGTTCAAACTCTCTAAACATGAATGATACTGAGTTTTCTTTCATTGGACTCGTTAAATTAAACATTGAGAGACCTATTTTTGGGAACAAACCCCTCCTCTCTCAGGTTCGTAAAACATATGAGTTTGGACTTGTCTTTGGATGAGTTATACTGAGTGTTTATTACCCTCTTTGAACTCGTAAAACTAAAAAGAGGAAATCATGACCATGATGGGGGAAATGGGAAGGGAATCATTTTTCAAATAATGGCAGTAGTTTGTCGTTACCTTTAAACATGGAACTCGTAAAACTAAAAAGAGGAAATCATGACCATGATGGGGGAAATGGGAAGGGAATCATTTTTCAAATAATGGCAATAGTTTGTCGTTACCTTTAAACATGGCACTTGTCTGCATCTCATTTCAGTCAATTGGGTATTCAGCTGATCTCCATGACAACCCACTTTCATGAGTAATGCCACTCCTTTGAGTCTTGCAAAAGAATGCATTGTCCACTATTGCATTGTGTGTTTGTCCCATTTAGTCATGCTGCCAAGTATTTTGTCGTGTCGTTCGATGTTCAAAGGGAATTTGAATAATTTTACCTCTGTAGTCAAAACAATCATTGTTTCAGTACTTTTGAGTCAGTCTTATGGTTACTACATTCACATCATTCCAGAACTATGTTCTGAGTTTCGTGTAGTTGATGTGGGACTCATCATGGCCCTCCTTCGACAAGACTTTTCTCGTTGACATCAGCTCATCATCCAGGAAATAGTCTTAGAAACAAAAAATTAGTACCTTGACATCTATATGCCTTAATAACAGATTCTCTCGCTCTCGACATAGGTTCACATCATTGACCTTTGATCGATAGAATCGACTAGGTGTTCGACATCAGGACGTCTATTCACACTCAGTAGATTGTACTAGAGTACCTTGGGAATCATTGAGATCATTGTAATCAAGTGGTTTCTACCATGTTTGACTTCATATCATTGTAATCACATGGATAGAATTGTACTTTGTGGAAGACAAGACAAAGACCCTGGGTATTTGTTTAAGCGCTCATTGCTTTTCCCGGGTTGCAATGGAGTTTTGTATATCTAGCATGGATCCATATTTGTATGGTCATGGCTATGCTCAAATTTGTGTCTGTATGACATAGATCTATGTTGTATGTTTGGTAGCTATGTCCAAGTTTGAGTCCTCTATCACATGGATCTATGCTGTATTCTAGTAGCCATGCTTGTTTATTCCTCCCATGGATCTACCTTGTATTGGTATGCAGCCATGAGTTGGTTACCTGTGTCTATGAGTCAAAAATATTGATGTACTACAGATGCCTACTAGACGACATGATCTGATTGAGCTGACATCTTCACCTCGAAGTGACAACTTGTTCTCTCAAAGCTCTTACTTATCATATCCCTCTAAGTCTCATGCTTTGGGGGCATTCTGTTATACCCAAATCCTATCACCACCATGTGATAAGACCTTTAACTCCCATGTTTTCCCTTAATCCCAACACTTAGAGTGGAAACCTATTTTGTTTGTCAATTCTACATGAAAAGGCTCAGTACCGCACTTTCCCTGTGGCCCATGAGCGGTACCTTGCTTACACCGCCTGTATCCTATTTTCCATAAGTGGTGTGACCACCTTTGGTCTTTTGTCCATAAGCGTTTCTCATCTGAACCGCTCTATCATAGAAGAAGAAAAGTGGTACCCTGGGTAAAATCAGAAAAAGAGAAGTTTCTCAAGGCTTCTAGATCATGAGCCTTGTGTCCTCCCTTATCCCTATCATTGTGTGTCAGTTGAGCTTGAGATCCCCCATCATAGGATCTTAGAGGCCACCTCATCCACAAATCCCTCAACTATCCCTATCCATTGAGCCTTATAAATGCAAGCTCATGTCCATATTTTAGGGGGAGAACTATAGAGGTATTGTTATGCTATTGGATTGACCACTTATTCCAAGCCATTGGAGAGCATAGAGAGCAAAGTTGGAGCTTATGGGGATGAAGTGTTTGTCTCATGGAGATGCTTGTCGACACTAAGGAAATGGTTGTAAGCTTCTCCATACATCTTTAATGCAAAGCTGATTTCCTTCCCACATTATTGTTGTTTTTATTTCACATGTATATGTTGTTAGATTCCTTAGTCACTAACATGGAGAAGTAAATGATTTTTTGGTAGCTTTGATGTGTTTGCATGTTTGATCTATTTGTAGGTACACGAGTTCACTATCGAAGCAGCATTCCAGGTGTCGACAACATCTAGGGAAGTTCTTCATCCTTTGTCGTTCACTCATTTGTTATGGATCTGAACCATTCAGACTAGAGGAACAGCTTATGTCCACAAAAGGTAAAATATTCTTGGTTATAGAAAGATAATTCATTCGCAGTTTAAATCTAAGAATTTCACATCAACAGACAAGCCTCTTCATTTAGTGCATATGTATTTGTGTGGACCATCAAGGAAGGAAGGAACAGGAAGAGAAATATATTTTATGTTGGTCATTGGTGATTACTCTAGACTCACATGGGTTTCCTTTCTGAAGGAAAAATCCAAAGCATTTGAAAATTTGAAAGTATTTAAGGCTCTGACTGAGAATCAGACAGGTAAAATACTGAAGGCAGTAAGGTCTGATAGAGGAGGATAATTTAGTTCAGAATAATTGGAAGAGTTATGTGATCAATATGGAATAAAAATAGAATATACTATCCCAGGGACACCACAACAGAATGGAGTAGTTGAGAGACATAACAGATCAGTTCAGTAAATGGTGAGATCAATGATGAATGATAAAAATATTGCTCAAACATATTGGGCAGAGGCAATTCACACAACTATCCATATTATTAACAAAGATAGTATAAGGATAAACAATGATAAGACTCCTTACGAACCGTGGTTTGGAAGACTTGCGTCTATTAAACATTTTAAAGTCTTTGGAAATGTTGCTAGAAATTCTCACCTCTTGCGGACAAGAGTTGTTCCCTTACATCTNCAATGATAAGACTCCTTACGAACCGTGGTTTGGAAGACTTGCGTCTATTAAACATTTTAAAGTCTTTGGAAATGTTGCTAGAAATTCTCACCTCTTGCGGACAAGAGTTGTTTCCTTACATCTGAATGGTACATCTATAGAACAAATGAGTGATGACAAGGATAAGCACTTTCCCAAGAATTGGTAGATGTTTGGAATGAGTCTTTGATCTATTCTACAGTGTGATGTATCATCTTTATATGGTGCTATATCTCCACAGATGTACTTTAAATGAACACATCAAACAAAAAACAAGATTAAAAGTACCATAAAATGATCTACAATTCTATATCAATTACTAATGAATCTAATAACAAAATGAGTGATCATAACACAATACATTTTATGGGAAAGAAGCCATCATTGCATTAAGATGAAGAAGAGATATCACAACCATTGCCTTAGTGTTGTGATGCCTCCTCACAAACCAAGTATTGTCCTCAAAGCTCCAACTTGCCTTCTCTATGCTCATCCTAAATGTAACAAAACCCAAATACCTCAATGCAATTTGTTAGAGAAATAGGGTAAAAAAAAAAATCTTGCTTGTTCTTTAATTAACAACCATCATAGTTAGTTTTCCGGAATACCAGTCAAGTTCCATTATTAATAGATTCTACCATAACATCCCATAGTGTTAATGTAATGAAAATTTTTAACATAAATATAGTTACATGAAGATACCAGCAAATGAGAGACACTGAAATACGTGGTTCACCCCAACCTTGGGGTTACGTCCACCAAATCATTGTAAATATTTCTATTAAATTTTTCCCGCCAAGGGGTACACATATGCAGCCTACCTGCTGCAGTTCAATTTTTCCTTTCCTCCAATATTTCCAGGAGGAGATCATTCAGTCTTATTACATAACTACAATAATTATAAACCAACAATGAGCTCAAGGCTCAACACAATGAAATAAAACAATTACAAATATTATAAACTATCTCCAGTCATATCTCCAACCAACGATTATAGGTGATGAAACCCTTCAAGTTGAAAACGTCATGAGATGACGAACCTTCGGGTCCTTATCAAAAAAAAATTGAACTCCAGATCAGAAAAACGTTTTTGCAGAGTCTTAACAAGCATATATCATTTAAATAAACAAGCACTTAACATTTTGTCTAGCCACTGATCATAACATTCAAAAAACGATTATGTTTGAGGTCCACAGCACATAAATAAAATAAAATACTCATACATTTTTACTAATCTAAATAGAGGCGATTTTTCTCCAATCCACAACACCTAAATAAAATAAAATAAGCATACATTTTCTATATATAAAAAATAAGATCAGAANATACTCATACATTTTTACTAATCTAAATAGAGGCGATTTTTCTCCAATCCACAACACCTAAATAAAATAAAATAAGCATACATTTTCTATATATAAAAACTAAGATCAGAACGCATTCATCTGGCACTCAAAACTCATATCCATAACCAAATCAAGTCGCATTCATCCATTGGACCACTCAAATATATGACATGCTTTCAGTGTCCCAATCGACCTATCTGCAATTTTTGGTTTCCAATAGTGTCGTTGGTTTCGTATATAACCTAACAGACCATAATCGCTTCCTCTGCATTCTCATTGTCTAATATTGGTTAAAGCATTTCCATTCCTTGCTAACTGTCCATTAAAGAAAATTTTTACCTAATGCATATTAGCTAATAGGGTTCATGTTCTAGTTGACTATGTTAAGGAGTTTATCAAAGTATAATCTCATCCATTCATGCCTATTTTTCATGAGGCGGAAACAAAAACATTCATGCCTAGATGAGGCAATTGAGGCGAATAAGATGATGGTAATAATAATAATACTATATTTGCTTGATGCTCATGTTTTTCCAACCAATTTGACTATCGTTTCCTCTCGTGCTATTGGGGTTTCATACCTAGCAATTCTAGGTATTGTTTGCTTTATCTTCAAGTTTGAAGCAATGGTTTTCCCACAATTTGGTAACACTGATTTTGCAAAGCCACTTAACCCCAACAAAGTAAATGGCCATGGAGGGTAGTGGGATAAAACACCGTAGCCGAGGGGGGGTAAGAAATCATCATCATTGAGAGTGATTGAACGAGCTTTGTGATTCAAATTGATGATGATATTGAACACCTCGAAGCCAGATACATTTTCATTTAAATCCCAAATAAAACATACATTTTCAACCATGCGGAATAGATGAAACTAAAGCCTCTCCGACCCCTTCGGTCTCTACTAAAAGCTATGAAAGAATGAATATGATTGTGGAAGATGATGGAAAAAGATACATGAATGGATATGCCATTTTTTTCACTCTATCATATTCATTCTATTCCCACTAATATCCTATGAGAATGGAGTTCATTACCTTCTTGAAGACCTTGAAAATCTGTGATGAAGCACATGGGTCTTCTTGAAAACCTGTGATGTGTCTTCTTGAAAAACTTGTGGTGAAGCACATGGGTTTTCTTGAAAACCTGTGATGCACCTTTGTCGACTGTAATTGTGAGCATATACATTCACAAGATTTTTTTTTTAAATTGATCATATTCATTCCATTATTATTTTTGTACATTCCTTGGTAGGATTTTTCACTCCACAAACAAACCAGGTTGTTGGCTTGTACAAAGCAACAGTCTTTATAGATTTAGGAAGTACTCAGAACTTAATAGATATTAAGTATGATCAGAATATGGGCATGCTCGATCTATCTTGCCCNTGGCTTGTACAAAGCAACAGTCTTTATAGATTTAGGAAGTACTCAGAACTTAATAGATATTAAGTATGATCAGAATATGGGCATGCTCGATCTATCTTGCCTCATTATTCCAAGGGATCCCAATCCATTCCTAGATTTCCTTGCGATGTAGGGCAGTGAAAAGATTTCTTATACTGCGCATTTGGCAGGGAAGCACCAATGATGGCTCTCAAAGGAGACAATTATTTTACCCTTCGGATCTTCCTATCAGCAGTGAGGGTGTGATCCTCTCATCATTGAATGGAAAACCCCCAAGGAACCAAATGAAACCCTAACAGAAATATTCCCCAATTCCTTTTTCCCCTTCCTTCTAAGGAGAATAGTAACACTATAAATAACCATTCGGGCCTCCATGAGAAGAGCATCCCACAAATTAGTGCACTAACTATTCCCTCGATTAATTCCCTCTCGGATGAGAAATCATACCTGCCAAATTGATTCACTAAATGTGCCAACTAATTAATGCACTAAATGTGCCAACGTTAGTGGTGAAGCTGATTTCCCTCCTTGGCTAACAAGTAATTGACTCTCAGCATGCGCCCAGCCCNACTAAATGTGCCAACTAATTAATGCACTAAATGTGCCAACGTTAGTGGTGAAGCTGATTTCCCTCCTTGGCTAACAAGTAATTGACTCTCAGCATGCGCCCATCCCAACCATTCCCATTTACTTTGGATACTTGTAATTAAACCTTGAGTACCCTAGAAATGCTTATCTTGGCAAGTAATTTCATCCATGCTATTAATTCCTCTCTCTCTCTTTTTTAAAAGGAAATATTCTTATGAGAATAAATTCTTTTTGGTTACTAGCTTTTATCCTCAATCCTAAATATATAAACATCTCTATTTATAAATGAGGGTTCTTATTATAAACACATCTAAATAAAAACCAAATTTAATAACTTGAGCATGAATCTATCTGCACTCTACCATAGATGCTAAGTTGGCACTTACCGCGAGCGTATTTCCAGAACAAAACTAATCTGGCTCCATGCCTTCCTCATGCATTGGACAAACTAGTTTCATGGCATTCTCAAGATAGCCATGTTGAGCATACCCTGCAATCAATGTATTCCATGAAAACATATCTCGTACATGCATTTTCTCAAACACTATTGGAGAACTGTCAAAATTTTCCCATTTAGCATACATCTCAACAAGAACACACTGCACAAACACATCCAACTCAAATCTAGCTTTAATTGTGTGCACATGGACCTGCTTACCCAATTCTATATCTGATAAGAGAATGCATACTCTAATAGCATTGACAAAGGTAAAGTGATCAGGTTTTATACCCAACTCCGATTGCATTTGGACAAACAATCGAAGGGCTTCTTCACTAAGGCCCTGCTGTGCATAGCCCTTCATCATTAAATTCTAGGATATTATGTTGCGTTTAGGCATTTTGTCAAACTCTCGACGTGCATTTATCCAATTCCATGTCTTGAAATACATTTGCACAAGTTCATTTTATTTTGCTATATCATATCCAAATCTAGTTCTGGAAATTTGGGTATTCCCCTTCGTTTTAACCTATGCAACGACAGATGAAGAGAATCGCATTTGATTATAATGTCGAAACCTTCCACACTCAATGACATGTTTGTGAGTGAAGAATTTGATGACTGCAAATTTGTGTATGAAGCAGGTGAGGGTGAAATATTTGAGCTCCGTCATGCATTCATACTTTTTTTTCGATCTTAGAGCATACTTATTTTTTCAATCTTAAATTGTGATGTTAAATCATACAAGAATTCCATATTTATGTTGTGCTGCATAGCTGATCAGATTGCACAACTTGGTAGGGAGTCTACGATCATTCTCACATCTAGGGTTTGCTGCTTTTTGTACCTAGTGATCTAATTTAGCTTTCCTGTGTGCAAGTAGCTAGTGTTGTTGGGCAGATCATTCTCTAGCTCTGTTGTGTCGCAGTCCCCTAAGTCTAGAATATAAAAGTGCAACTTAGGGAATTTAGATAAGGTACTTGCATGGTTTTGTAGAAGGGGCTTGGCCTTGATCCCCCTTACAAAGGTATTTTCATTTCAAACGAATACAAGTAAGGAAGGATGTTACATCCTTTCCCCCCTAAAAAGGACACCGTCCTCAGTGTTGGTAGCCTTTAAAAGTTTATCTTTATCATTTAACCATGTTTGATCCTATACTCTTCTTGTATATTCTTATCGTTTCGTTCCTTTCATAACCTACACTTTACACAACACATGCAAGGTCTTACTAAAATATCTTCATAACCCTACATAGTTTAATGTCCATAGAAGGACGAATACATAACAATTGTTTTTACTTGAGCCTTTTAGAGTGTTGCTTCTTATTACAATTACTCAGGTGACAATTCTCTCAGCTTGGCTTTCCCTTCATACCTTTAACATTTTGATGAATAAGATTACATCAAATGTCTTTAGGTCTCCAACATGTAGCATAAACATAGATCTGCATGTTTATCAATATCAACATCGGTAGCAATGTATAACTCAAAATCTAATCATATTAAATTTCATAATTCACAATGGTTCCAATACATACAAATTNAACATAGATCTGCATGTTTATCAATATCAACATCGGTAGCAATGTATAACTCAAAATCTAATCATATTAAATTTCATAATTCACAATGGTTCCAATACATACAAATGTTCTTCTTACCAATAGGTAAGCATATTACCTCATAGGAGTGAATCTGCTTGTAGTGCATATACTTCTTTTGAGTATTATTCCTTATAAGCATCTTTCTCATCTCTTCGGGTGTCCTCCATCCAAGCAAGCACTCCAAATGCTAACAGTACCCAAGTACTGCTTCAAGCTACCCAACACGAGGATGACACCCTTTTCCAGGCATATCTCCTACCTATGCTATTCAGGGTACTTCACCAAGCTCAAGCACTTCCTTTCTTGCACACCATAATACCTATAGTTTCTTCATGAAGCCCCCCCTCTCTCTCATGACCGTCCTCTTATAGCATGACTGTGTGCAGAAAGAAGTCTAACCAGATGTCATACACCTGGGTGTCCCCATAGGATGCATACTGGTGCCTAGCTGACCGAGGGGAAAATATGTACCTCCTATACAAACATGTACCGTATGTACAATCTACTTTTTAGTTTCTCATAAAACCCACTTTTATGTTCCACTATCTCTAATTTCACTTGATGGTTTTCAATCATGATACCTTGGTCCTCATCATGGATCTTAGTATTATTTCCATTTATCAAGTCTAGGTACCTGCAATTTTTCTACAAGTAGTAGATCACAATAATTATCATGGTAAAATTCCAGAATTCGAGAATGGTGATTTTCTTCAAAACTTGCGACCATAATGATTCACATATCTCATAGCTCTAGACATGTGCATACTTGTTACAATAAGAAAAGTATGTGTGAGACATAGTTACCCCTTGATAACATCCATCTTGATGCACAAGGATATGTAATATGCATAACAACTTAGTAAATCTTTAATATAGGTTTAAGAGCATAATCATTACCTTGTCCCAAGTGGATTGCCTTATCTTACCAATTGCTAAGTCATGAGTATCAAGATTCTTTGATTCAACAACGGTAAACGTCCGAGTTGTCCCTGTTTCCCCAAAAGCCACTATGATCTCACATTCAAGTTGTTAGTACATATAACATAATCATT
>LPNX010644641.1:0-11663 GCA_001517045.1 Pseudotsuga menziesii | reverse complement strand
TGGCACATGCATTGATTTTCTTGTTCTTTTAAGTTAGTAGATATTGTGGGTACATGGCTCTATGGCCCCCCTGTACAATTTTATTGTCATAAATATTTTGATTGAGAACGGACTCAAATTACTGATTCTTTGATTGTTGTAAGTTTGTGACAGTATTATGGTGGCCATGACTGTGTTTTCATCCTGCTACATTGGTCTTTTGTTCAATAAGCAATTTTTCTTCAAGATCCATTATGTATCTAAAGTTTTTCCAACCCTATTTGTGCCATGGATGATCAGTTTTTCCTGGGTGGATGTACTTGTTGTGGACTAACGGCAGCTCAAGATACTTGCCTCCACTAATTTTTATTCACAACCCTTAACATTGGTTTTTCCAGTCTTTTACAAGTTAATACTTATTGTGTGGGTATGCGTCTCTATGATAGCCTGGTATAACTTTATTTCCATAAGATTCATGGTATTAAATATTTATTGGCAGGAGCTTGTAGTTACTATTCTCTGATTCTCATAAGTTTGTGGCAATATTGATGGTGGAAATGACTGATTTTTCTTCCTGATAAACTGCTCTTTTTGATGGGTAAGAATATTTTCTTCAAGTTCCAAGTCTAAAGTTTTCCCAACCTTGATTTAGCCATGGACGATTGGTTTTTCTAAGTTTGATGCACATGTTGTGGGATAAATGGCAACGCAACGTTGTTCCCTTACACTTGTGCATTCATCTTTACTAATTTTTGTTAGTATAACATCGATAAGTGTCTTCTTTCTACTTTTCTGCATGGATGGGGGTATATTTGGATTCAATATATAGTTTGATGCATTTTTTAATGCATCACCCTTGTGGTAAACTATGATTTATTTATGTAGATCAGTGAGACACTGAGAGATGAGGTAGCAAAATTAGATTTTTGACACTATATCAAATTGAATGGACTTTTAAAGTCAAGATTGAGATCAATGAACTGGTAGAACTTTCTTTCAAAGTTTGTGCTCATCTAAACTTCTTTGAATGAAGTAGATTACATGGTTAAATCAATACAGGACCTGGCCTTGAATTTCAGATGTCTTTTGGAATTATAAGGACTGGATGTGTTCATCATGTATGGTGATGTAGTTTCTAATGCCTTGCAGAAGTGGAGTATGGTCTTTTTTGACTTTGCGTAACTGTGTACAAATGAAACAAAAAGCAGGAAGCTACTTTTTTGGCTTACTTGTGGCATGGTAGTGGCATGTATGCATGTGGTACTTGCTAAATTCGTGGGCATAAGGAGAGATTTACTTTAACCACAAGCAGTTACACAGATGATTGCATTTGGTAGGCAGGCATTACTTCAAAAATTTCAATTATTTCTTTTATTGGAGAATTGTTTTAGAGAAGAAAACCCCCATTTTAGCATAGCCACTACACATTTCTGCCATTACAAGGATTAAACCTCTTTTTGTGGGGATTACAAATACTCAGTAAAAATGCTCTGAACATAAGCTGGTATGAGAGGGAAGCTTATTTGATTTATGATGCTTGTTAGCAACCATAAATCAGTTTTGTCTTCTGCTAATGTTCTTGAGGATAGCTGAAATTCTATTGTATTCAGTTCGTTTAGATTGAGCAAATAATCGCATCAAATGATATGGGTTCTTGAGGCAGGGAAAGATAGATACATGGGGTAGACATGGAATGTTCATACTATATTTATTGTGACATTTACATATAGCAATCATTATATTTGACGATTTCCATAACTAATTCTGTGAATGTCAAAGCGTTGTTTATTTATAGTGTTTCCCTTGGCCGATTTCCTGCCAGTAGCATTATTGCTGTTAATTGTATCAATGGATCATAGAAGCTTGTTTACTTTTTCTTTGCATGAATCCACTGAGGGTATTTCGGCATCCTCCAATTCGCGTACTCAATGCTTCATGATTGATGTTGCAACCAATAAATCCTTCTGTGGTTAGCTTTTGATGGGAAGTAACTTGAATCATTTTGCACTGGGCACTCGAAACTGGGCACTGTGGTTAGCTTTTGATGGGAAGTAACTTGAAGTAACTAGATTTCAGAGAGAGTTTTCTCTAAGCACTGGGAATATTGATAGCGAAAGAGCATCTATTATCACTAGTGCAGATGTTGATAGATAGAGGGCATTTTCTTTGTTGACTGACCATTCCTACAGTGCATCTACTTTCGACACTTCGTATATTGATAGCGGAGCTTCAAGCCACATGACAGGTGCTTGTGAGATGTTCTCTGAGCTTTTAGAGACAGAGACTGATGTGGGGGTGGTGTTGGGAGATGATTCTGCAGTTAGAGTAGTTGGGCGTGGGACCATTACCTTTCAGAGGGAGTCCATGAGTCCCATGGTGTTGAGAGATGCATTGTATGTACCTAGGCTGAAGAAGAACTTGGTTTTAGTTTCTACGATCAAGGATCAGGGTCTTGGGGTGTCCTTCCTATATGGACATGTGTGTGTGTATTTCCCAAGACTGCAGGACCATCTGCGTGCGGGAAACTCTAAACGCTCTTATTTCAGCCTTAGCATGCCTTGGCACATAGAAATGACAATGAGCTTTGTAAGTTGTGGCATAGGATGATCGCTGACTTGCATCATCCAGCTTTGGGGTTGTTGAGACATATGGTTACAGGGTTGCTATATTCCAGCTCAGAGCATAGTGATGTTTGCAGGGGGTGTGCTTTGGGAAAGTACACCAAGACTGCTTTTCTTAGCAGTGATAGCAGGTCAGCGGGGATTCTTGACTTGATACATTCAGATTCGTGTGGATCGATGTCATATGTTCCCTTGAGAGGATATGAGTACTATGTGACATTCATCGATGATCATCCTAGGAAGACCTGGATCTACTTCTTGAAGAGTAAGAAATCTAAAGTTTTGCAGAGGTTCCAAGAGTTTAAAGCTCTTGTGGAGAACTAGACAAAGAGGAAGATACTGGTGCTCATATCGGATAATGGGGGTGAGTATACCTACAAGAAGTTTGATGGATATTGCAGACATGAGGGTATCAGGAGGTAGTTGATAGTTCCATACACTCCAGAGCAGAATGGAATGGTAGAGAGGAAGAATAGGTCTATTGTTGGATCAGCCAGAGCTATGTTACATGACTCGTAACTTCCTTTATTCCTTTGGGCTCAGCCATGCAGCACAACTGTATATCTTCAGAACAGGAGTCCCCATCGTGCCGTGGGGAACATGACACCTGAAGAGTGTTTCACACGAAAGAAGCCTGAGGTTAGCCATTTTCACATATTTGGTAATTTGTCTTACTCTCATGTTCCTTTTTGAGAAGAGGACAAAGTTGGAGCCCACTACAGAGAAAGGCATCTTTGTGGGCCATGATGAGACTTCGAAGGCCTTTTGTATTTACCTTCCTTCTCGGAGGAAAGTTGTTGTAAGGAGGGATGTAAAGTTTGAGGAGCACGTCGGGCCTTCAGGAAGTCTAGAGAGTTGGAGCAAGGAGATCAGCAGGTTCCTGCACCTTAGGTAGATACACAGGTACCATCAATATAGCAGACAGGATCACAGGTTTTCGAGGTTACTAGACCACACAATGTAGGCACAGGTTTAGCCAGCAGGATCTTCGGGGACAAGTTTTGGGTCTCAGATTACAGGGTCGCTATACAGAGGATCAAGATCACATAGTTCACAAGTTGTTGTTACATCAACTTTTGATTCATAGGTTACTGGGTTTCTACCTCTGGTAGTTCTTTAGATGAGGACAAACCAGTGTGGGAGCAGCCTCTAAGGAAGAAAACTCCTAAGTGGCTTCGAGACACCTTGAAGAAAGCAAAGGATTTTGGAACTCCTAGTGAGCCAGTGAGGTCTATCCAGATGCCAGACAGATTGGGTATGGCATTAGTGGCTAGTCTACGTGATTCAGAGCCTTCTACTTTTGAGGGGGCCTCCCAACACCATGTTTGGCGAGATGCCATGATGGATGAGTACATTTCCATCATGAAGAACAATGTTTGGAAGATAGTTTCGAGACCTGAGGGGAAGTCAGTGGTGACTTCTCGGTGGATTTAGAAGCTAAAGCATGTTGCGAATGGTAGTGTGGAGAAGTATAAGGCCAGGTTTGTAGCGCAGACGTTTTCACAGGTTGAGGGTGTGGATTATGATGAAACCTTTGTGTTGTGTTGATTTCCATTGCAGCGAAAATGTGTTGGAAGATCCATTAGATGGATGTGAAGATCACATTTCTCAATGGAATCATTCAGGAGGAGATTTATGTTGAGTAGCCTCAAGGCTTTGAGATTCATAAGAGAGTCATGCTTGCAGGCGGAAGAAAGCCTTGTATGGGCTGAAGCAAGCTCCTAGAGCTTGGTACTCCAAGATCGATTCTTACGTGTAGCGGATGGGGTTTCAGAAGAGTGAGGCAGATTCAAATCTCTATTTCATCATAGTTGGAGATGATCTGCTCATTCTTCTATTATATTTTGATGATTTAGTTATCACATGAGGAGAGAGACCCATTGCAGCTTGTAAGAAAGATCTTGCTTTAGAGTATGAGATGATCGATATTGGGTTGATGCACTATTTTCTGGGATTGGAGGTTTGACAAGAGCCTGGACATATTTTCCTGGGATAGAGAAAGTATGCTGTTGATATTCCGAGGAGATTTAAGATGGAGGATTACAGGTTGATGTTGACACCGATGATCACCAACTAGAAGAAGCTTCATGCTTCTAAGGGAGAGTTGGTGGATCCTACATTATATCACCAACTCATTGCTTCATTGATGTATCTAGTCAACTCTCAACTAGATTTGTGTTTTGCAATGAACACTCTTAGTCAGTTCATGGTTGAGCCTAGGAGAATGCACCGGGTATCTACAAAACATGTGTTGCGTTACCTTGCAGGGACAGTGGAGTATGGTTTGGACTACAAGAGGTCGGATGGGATCAGGTTGATTGGTTTCATAGATTCAGATTGGGCAGGCAGTGTGGCAGATCGGAAGAGCACTTTCGGATGTTGTTTCAGTTTGCACTCGACAGCAGTGTCGTGGTTCAGTCGAAAGTAGAAGTGTGTTGCTTTGAATTTTGCAGAGGCTAAGTATATGGAAGCCATTCAATCCAGTTGTGAGGCTCTGTGGCTTCGCAAGTTGCTGGTAAATTTATTTGATCATGAGCTGAGGCATATGGTGATTTACTGTGACAATCGGAGTTGCAACCATCTCTCTGAGAATCTAGTATTTCATGACCGGTCAAAGCATATTGAGATCATGTATCATTTCATTCGATATTATGTTCAGAGAGGAGCAGTGACTTTACAGTACATTTCCACTGATGAGCACATAGCAGATATTCTAACGAAATCTTTAGGGAGGGGCAAGTTTGTTGTTTTCAGAGACAAGTTGGGAGTAGTGCAGAACACCTTCCTTGGTAAGAGGGAGTGTTGATTTTTGGACCTAGGAAAGTGTTCCCCTAGGTGACTTTATCCTTAGTCACTTAAAAGGGGAAAATGAAGTGACGCTTACATTAAATGACTTGAGATGAGCATTTAATGTGACTTTAGAGAAAAATTCACTTTTTGATAAATTTAAGTGGGTGAGTGAATTTAGTATTTATGAGATTTAAATATGAGCATTTAATCTCATCCATCGATCTAATCTAATCTCAATCGTTGGATTAGATGAACCCTAGGATTCTCACCAAAAAGGCAAGGAAAGGCCATTTCAACCACTTTTGCAAATTGAAGTGAAAAGAGAGCTGAGAGAAAAAAACCATTTTTTGAGAAAGAAGAAAAATAACAAGCAACCATTTTTCTTGGGCACGCAAATTGAGGAAGAGAACAACAAGAGTAGGGCACAGAAATTGAGAAGACAACATTTATTGTTGGTCCGTATAGTCTATATGGTACAGTTTTTGGTACAGGCACGATTTTTGGGGAAAAAACATTTTGGGCACATATTTTGAGGTCTGTACAGTTAGTCTATACAGTTGAGTTCGTCTAGCGGCACAGAAATTGAGGCAGAAAATAGAAAAAATGAGTTTTATTTTTCCCGTTTGGCATGGAAATCGAGGCAGAAATTTTCTCTTTCGGGTTGAGATAAGTTGGATTGAAAATTTCTCATTTCTTCATTATATTTCTTTGTCAATCTAAGTTTGATTTTTATCTTTTTGAATACTTTGTCAATCTAATTTTGATCTCTATCTTTTTTATTGGATCATAAGAATAAGATAAAATCTACAGTGGTTCTCTAGGTTGGTTCAGAGCTTTTATTATTCTTGGGATTGCTTTTACTTTCAATTGTTATACATGAATATTCACATCTCACATTAACTTGGAAGATGTATGACAAGTTTGTATACATGATATACGAGGTGCACTTTTAGATTTTCGGGATGCTTGGTGTTACTGCTCAAACTAATGGTTCCTTTAAAGCATATTATGTGTGACCATGTGCTAGTGAAAGAAAGCATAAAGGAGGAGGTAAAACCAAATGTCACCTTGATCTCTCAACTTTTTTGGGAAACTCTTAAGCCCAAGGGAGATTCGTAATGATACCTATAAATATCATACATGTGAATACCTTTACACAACCTTGTAACTAGTTTAGTGCGTTATATCGAGTCAACAATGAGGAATAGACACATAAATTAGAATAAAGGAGTTATTTCAGTTTATCAATTAATATCACACCTTTCAATATAATTTATGAATCCCCATGCAAGGGCTTCACGCCTCCCAAGGCAATACCTCAAAAAGTACCTTTTGGCCCAATTAGAGTTGCAAAATTCCTAGTAGAAACCCTAATTCAACAAATTCACGGTTCCTAATGCGCTAGGGATAAATGGGACGACCTTTAAGATCTGTGGATCAATCCACTAGGGCGAAATTGATCAATGGACTAAAATTTCATAGTTGCAATTTTTTTTAGGTTTTTGAATTTATTTAAATTTTTAGGGTTTTTTTTACAATATATGATTTTTAAGTTTTTTACCATGGTAAAAGAGGATGCACTCAGAGATCTGTGTATAAATCCATTAAGACGAAATTGTAGGGTGGACCACATTTACGAACTCACGATTATTTTTGTAGTAATGAATTTATTTAGAATTTTAGGGTTTTCTGAAATTTTTAAATTATTCCAAAAGACGCTAATTAGGGCGTTGGAGCATCACTTCGGTTGGAGCCTCCCACCAGTGGGAGTTGGTGATAATTGGAGATTGGAGTCTCCTCAATATGATGTAATACTTCATCTGAATTGTATCAATACTCTATATTGAGATTTTATATATATTCAGTGTATTCTCTTGCTAATGACGTATTGATTCATATGCTCTTATTGTTCGTTAAATAGATAAAGAGCAATATAGTAAATTTGCGAGAGATATAAAATTAGAGCAGGTTATTCTAACAAGTTGGACTGACTTGAAGGTGATCCTCTAAGACACATGGCTCATAAGGAGATTCCCCATTTTGATGGTACAAATTATGTCTTGTAGAGTAAGAGAATGGAAGCATATTTGATCTTATTGGGATTTGATGATTGGGATAGCGTTGTTAATGGATATAAGATTCCAAAAAACCTACCTACAGATTTGATAGAAAGAAAGGCAGGTGAGTATAATGCTAAAGCTATAAATGCAATCTTGGGAGGGCTATCAAAAACTGAATTTTTGTTAAGGTTATGAACTATGAACCAACCAAAGAAATTTGGGACAAATTGAAGAATATTTATCAAGGTGACACCAAAGTCCAGAAAGAAAAAATTCAAACTTATAGAACACAATTTGAAGGTTTGAAAATGAAGGAGGAAGAAGATCGCGCCGCTTACTTCCAAAGAGTGGAAGAAGTGGTCAACACAATGAGAGGTCTAGGAGAGGAGGTGCAAGAAGCTTCAATAGCTCAAAACATATTGAGATCTCTTTCTCCCAGGTTTAATTCAAAATTATCATCCATTGAAGACAAAGAAATCTTGATGCACTTAAGTTGGATGAGTTACATGGGATCCTTGTTGCCTCCGAAATGAGAATAAAAGACCCAAAAAGGAAGGAAGTTGCTTTTCAAGTCGCAAAGAAACAATATTTCAAGAAAAACAAATTATCCTCTTCTTCAAGCACTGATGAAATCTCAAATGAAGAAATGACAAATTTTTTCAACAAGTTTCCTAGAGATGCATGCATATTCAAAGGTAAGCTCCCTCTAAAATTCTTCAATAGTGGAAAAATTGTACATGTTGCAAAATGCCCATTAAGGGAAGACAAACAAGACTAGTCAAAGATCAAACAATTCCAAAAGAAGGTATACAATGAAATAAAGTTATTACTAAAAAATTGAAGACAAATCTCTAGAGTGTGACAAAGAATGAGCAAATATGGAGGGGGATGAAATTTTATTTCTGCCCATGGAGGGACAACTTCATCAAGAAGGTAAGGAGACTGAAGTAAATGGAGAAATCGTTGTAGTTGATCTTGAAGCTGAATTAATAGTGGCCTTCGATGACATTGAACATCTAAAAATGTTACCAAGAAACAAACAAAAGAATACATGACCACAAGAAATCAATTAGCAAGAGAGATGAAGGAAGACATGTCTAAACGGGACGTAGAGATGAATGCTCTTCAAGAACAATAAAAAAGGAAAAATATTTTGAATTTGAAATTTTAAAAAATCTCAGTTGATCTTAACAATGTAATTCTTCATCAAAGGAGTTCGTCGAACAAAAGAGGAATCTACTTTAAAACCATTGCATAGAATCAATAAGTGGAACAAGAGACAATGAATCTATGTGATAGAATAGGCAAGCACAAGTATGAGTTAAACAAGTTGAAGGAACCATTGGAATGAGTTCTTAAACTACTCTCTGCCAGGTAAAATATATCTATTTAATAAGACTACTTAAAACGTTAAATTGTCAAACCAACCTTTGTATACTTGTAAGCTGCAAACACTATCTGTGTGGGTAAGAGGATTAACTATGCTTCTCTTAGAAGAAAATCATGCCTATCAAATTTCTGAAATAACTATGGTTGGTAAAAATGCCTATTTAAAATAAAATTATGTGCACCTTGTTAAGTTGGATATCATTCTGAAATTTCAAAATTCTATGAATAAAATTGGAGAAAAGCTTCAAAGCTAAATAAATAGAACTTTGTCAATCTAATGCAAATAACTACAATATTGAAATAAAAGCAACAAATCTCTTGAAAAAAAAGAACAAGCTTATCTATGACTTGGTACTTTGATAAAAACAATTCCAAGACACAGTTGAGTTGTTAATATAACCAATCATTATATATATAAGGGAATTGCTTCATAATGATTTGAGGCTTGAAACATCAAGGGATTTCGTTTGAACCAAAGACCCAAAAATTATAAAATATTGCTGGTGTGATACTAACTCTAAGGTCTATATTCAACACTACTCTACTCCATAAAATAAAATGTGTTGAGAATAAAGAAAATGCTAAATTTGCCGCACAAAAGAGATCTGCACGCATACACCTTTTTCCAACATGTAATAGAGCCGGAGTAGTGTGCAAACTGGTTATAGGTGAATACGAGCTATTTCTGTGTAAACATGATTGATTATCTATCTTGGTCTAATCTTCTTAAGGTTTTCTACCAAGATATAAAGCTTTGAAATCTATTTAGAATCAAGATCTATTCTCTATTTATGCTATCCTCCTACTTAAACTTGAGCTAGCTCTTACTAAAATGAAATAGAAATCAAAATTTATAAATTGTTCTGATCCCTATGTAGTTTCTAAGAGTGTTTGATTTTTATAGCTATTTCATGAGAATACTTCCTATTGATCAAATACAAACATCAAATCCCATTCAAACGAAATACTATGGTAAGCTACACTACTCTACAAGTCATAAACCAACAAAGGCCTTATATATATATATACTAAAAATTATGTAGAGAGATCAAGGGTATTTTTACAATGATGTGAAAAGATCTATTAACAATTAGAAATGCACAAACAGTGGTTGAAGGTGGGCCCCCCTCGAAACGCTGCTAAACCAAAAATTAAGGACTTAAATAAAAACACAGAACCAAATTGATTATACCGAGTTCAAAATTTTACAACATCTCCAAATATATATATCCTCCGAGTCTTACAACATATATACCTATAGGTTACATCGTGGGTTGACCACTGAAAGGGTCAACCCTCTAAAAATAGCTAAATAACAACCAGAAAATGAACAGATGTCGATTCATGGCTTGCATAGAGTGAATATGCATTAACATTATTGTAACTTAACCTTGATCTTCAACCTCAAATCTTCAAACAATTTGCAATTAGGGCCATAACTTTTGGAGATATTAAAGCAGTTAAGAAACCACTAGTAGCTCATAAACTTCAAGGGAACAATGAAGCAACAACCCATAAATGTGATTCAATGAAGGAGATCTCCCACCATTTGAACCATTGATCCTTTGTTTTGATAGTGCCAGGCCGACCGGAAGAGGGAGTGAGAAATCAATTTGTGTAGTAGATAAGGAATCTATGCCAAGCACAGGTTTATTAAATATGACTTCTTGAAATCCTTAAAAAAAAAATGAATGCAATAGATAAAATAATCGTAAAAATTACTTTATTAAAAGTTTCATAGAGTATTCTTCAAAGTATGTAAGTAAAGCCCAAATGGATAATGAATATATAGAAAAATTAATCAAAATGATTGGTTCCCATGTATAACTAGACTTGAAATTCAATTAGGAAGTAGACAAAATAGGAGGTCATCATCTCCTCCACACCAAAGATCTTGCATGTCCCAATGCAAGTAAGCAAAATTGATAAACAAAAATTGGTGGTAAGAGTGAAGTCATACTCCTGAAGCATTAACCAACACTTGTACCCCAATGAAAGATGGAATTGGATTAGGTTGACTTTTCATAATCTCATCAAGCTGTCTCTCTTTTTTTTTCAACTGTTTCCTTAAGCTTCCATTAGATTTAGTCATATCATCAACTAGTTTTTTTAGGGATGTAACTCTAGATTTCAAGATCCCATTATCATTCTTGGGATGTCCGAACTTGCTCCGTTAGTTTAACATTCCTCTTTTGAAAATAGTCAATTGTAGCTAGCTCAGAAGGGATGGCTGAAAGGTTAACCGCAGGAGTTGTTGTAGCAAACTCATGTTTAGTATTTGAAACAGAGTGTACAGGGAGTGGAGATTCTTTAACAAAATGTGACAGAGAAGCTGAAGGGACATATTGAGATGCAGTGGACTGACAGTCTTCTTGTTGAGGCGAGTAGATGAAGAGATATGAATAGGAGACGGTTCATAAGGGGTTTCAACAATATGATCAAATGCTTTTGTCTTAGTGGCCATACTCTGGGTAAATCGATGAGTAGGCTGGCTACTATTCCCTTTTGATATTTTCAACTCCTTTGATACTTGGTTACTCAAGGAATTAAGATTTTCTTGTTGACCCTATATCCCTTAGTGTTTCTCAGGATTGACTCTCCCTCCCTTCTTTCGATCTTTGGCTTCCCTCTTTTGTCCATGACGAGCAAGCTGAGAATTTGACACTTCCATTGAATCATGGTTCTTATTCAAATTCAAAGAGGACGACTGAATGGGGTGATTAGGGGTAGGAGGTATCTCTACATCGTTGACTACAGGGAAGACAACATGTGAAATGGAAAATACATACAGAAATTGATCCCAGGTATGGTTTTGTTTCTTTAA
>LPNX010644629.1:91655-111014 GCA_001517045.1 Pseudotsuga menziesii | reverse complement strand
GTATGGGATACATCTATGTATGGGATACATCTATGGGATACATGTATGGGATGATTTATTCAGGAATGAAATCAGTAGTATCTTGCGTTCCCTAGTAATGAATGCCTTTCCTGGAGTAAGAAAAAGTGACACTCCATGCTGTGCACAAGGAAATGCTTCAAGTACTTATTTGCTTGCTGCTATTTTGCAACTAATGGGTTCTTCTTTGGCACAAATTGTACGCAAAGTAAAGGAAAAAGGACATTCTGGCCATTCATCACCCTTGGATGTGTATCTTCTTCCAGCATGTTATAATTATACAATTGATTTGATTGTAAATTGTGTTCAACAATGTTCACACTTGCATCCAATTGGAATTGGGTTGAACAAGATAATGGTTAAATTGCTTGAGATGCATACACAGAGTGTGGGATCTGTGCTGAGTTATTTTGCTGGTGAACTATATGTGAAGTTCCAAATGGGATCGCAGTTGTTATGTATGGGATACATCTATGTTATGAAGTCATTAATGAGCCTTTTTGTTTTGGAGAATGGTGGGACTGATATATTACAGACATTGATGGAATCTCCAGAATTAACAGTGGGCACTATTGATTCAACCGCTGAAACAACAAAAATTCAGGTTATCTAGTCAACTATTGAAATCAAACAGTGTTGTTTTCATTGTTATTTACTAGTATACTGAGATAAATTTTTCCATGCAGGGTCAGACATCAATAACATCACCAACGGATTTGAACATTCAACCTCGTTTCAAGAGTAACTTGCAATGTAACATTTTCCCTGGCACTCACATCATCACTCTGTAATATATCATATGCTAGATCAATGTTTGGAAAGCGGTTACAAAAACGAGCAATGTCCAACAACTGTGCATCTGACATCTGCAATAAATCACGTCTTCCGTCATCCTCCATGTCAACTAAATCAAAAACCGTCTCAATGCGTTTACCTGGATTTTCCTGGCACTTTTTGGCAAGTTCCTTAGTAAAATGTGGAAGCTGCAACAAGACAGAATCACGCTCCCAAAGACCCTGGAGAATTAGCAAAAAAAAAATTTAATTTTTAAAAAAAAAATTTCCACAGGCGTCGCTTAAGCGACGGTTGCTGCTGTCGCTTTTCCGACCCCTATTGTAGACCTCCGTCACTTTTCCGACGCCGTTTTGCAGTCGCTTTTGCGACGTTTAGTTTAATATGTGTCGCTTTTTCGACGGTACTATGTGTCGATTTTCCGACGTGTTTAGTTAATATGCGTCGCTTAAGCGACGGTTATAAAGGTTATTTTCTCAAAAAAATTTGCTACCGTCGAAAATATTCCGTCGCTTAAGCGACGCTTGACATTCAAGCGACGGTTACGTAAGTGTCGCTTAACCGACGGTTATCTAAGTGTCGGGTAACCGACAACAAGTTTCCGATGCTTAAAAAAAATCAGAGTGTCGTACATGCGACAGGAAAGTGTCGAAAATCCGACATGACGGCCGTCGGATTTTTGGTCGAAATGTAGTAGTGCTGGTCACCCCGATTTCTTCAAAACATACTAAATGTTGAGGTAAATATTCTCATGGAAAGTGTTAAGGGATGATGCTATGAAGTATGTTAATGAATGCCCCACATTTCAGCAAAATAAAGTGGAGCACACTCATCCAGCTGGCCTCTTACACCCCTTGCCTATTCCAGAACAAAAGTGGGAGAGCATTTCCATGGAATTCATCACTAGTTTTCCCAATGTATATGGTAAGTATTGCATATTTTTGGTCGTAGATAGGCTCAATAAATTTGCTCATTTCCTTGTTTTTAATACAACTTTCACTGCCACACAAGTGTTTGAACTATGTTTTAAAGAATTTTTTAGATTGCATGGGCTTCCTAAGAGCATTGCTAGTGATAGATATAACATATTTTTGAGTGCATTTTGGCAAGAACTATTCAAAATGGTGGGGAAAAATTTGACACCTAAAATAATCTGTCATCCACAAAATGATGGCCAAATAGAGAGGGTGAAACAATGGTTGAAAGGCTAGTTGAGGAACTGTGTTAGTGGGAAACAAAAAACATGAATGAAATGGTTGCATTTGGGTGAGTTTTGTTACAATACTACTTTTCATATGTCAATTGGCATGTATCCTTCCAAATAATTTTATGGTTATGATGCATCCACTTTTATTGACCACATTTTTAGTGATAGTATAGCTCAAAAGGCTAAGGATTGGATTCAAGAAAGTCAAGAAATTGTGAATATTTTGAAAGATAACTTGCAGGTTGCCCAAAATCAGCAAAAACAATATGCAGACCAACATAGAGTGGAGAGGGATTTCCAAGTGAATGACTTGGTGTATTTGAGGTTGCATCCCTACAAACAAACCACCATAAAGGGTAAAGGTTCATAAAAACTCAAACTAAGGTTTTGTGGTCCCTATAAAGGGATTCAAAAGGTTGGAGAAGTGGCCTATAAATTGGAGCTTCCCATGGGAAGTAAAATTCATAATGTATTTCATGTTTCATGTCTAAATAAGGTTATAGGTCAACATATTTGAGTTTCAAATAATTTACCTCATTTCAATGATGAAGGACTACTTGTTATCATTCCTAGCCTAGTGAAATTCAAATGGTTAGGAGTTTCTTCATTAGGAATTGTGTGAAGGAAAAATAGAATCATCCCTTGGTATATAGATGCATATGTACTTCACAGTATTCTTTATTAGCCACAGATAAAAAAATTAAAAACATTAGAGTCCAACAAAAACTAAGAATTGTAGTATTCGACCAATAAGGGGGAAGCTCAACTCCCTCTCTCTAAATAGCCACTCTAGATTCCATGGAATTGTCTTCAAAGTCACATTTCACTTCCCTTATACCCTCAATGGATAAATTAGGTCCAACAATTCATGGGACAAGGCCCGCATTAGGGAAGGGTTCTCTAAGTTCAAAAATCAATTACAACTCTTCCAGATCTTGATTTAGACACACCACCAATGATTTCCAGGTGTTAGGCATCAATATCCCAATGAAGTTAGAGTTTGAGGTGTGCACCATTGATTTCATATAACCATGGCTAGAAAAGGTTTTCAAGGAAATATATTATTTTGCAAAACACTCTCATTAGATTTATCACACCACTAGCAAACATTATTCATACCCATGGTAAAAATCTATTTCTAGTCTCCAAAAAGATGCTTTACTTCAAATCCCTTAAGCTCACAGTTTCCAATGAATTAAAAACCTTCAACCTTAGATAAAAAAACAACAATTGTCGGTTTATCGACACCCACAACCCCTAAATTAATAATACTTGAAAAATTTTAAGTACCCTTTACTCCCCAATCCATAACCGTACCTAAAGAAAAAGAGAAGTCCCCTTATTCACTAAAAGGAAGAGAGATGGGAAAGGAAGAGAGGTACAATGGGTGCATAATGGCAATGACCATTCAAATGGTTGTGTAGACATGGACTCATTGTCTAGTGTAGGTGGAGGTTTAACATGCCCTAGTGTTGCCATAGAGTGTGCAAACTTTATTGTTGGCACGGACATGGATGGATTTATATTTTTTTTAATATGTGAATGAAAGTAATATTTTTCATTTATTTAATGTAAAATATGATTATGCATAATAAATATAATCACGTGTAATAAACTGAAATAGATATATTTTTAAATCACCGAAGTTATATTTTTGCAGTTGCAATTCTATTCTTTCTTTTTTCATCCATAATATTGAATACTGTTACTTCCATAAATGACATAGTACATGCCATGACTTTGTTAAACATCTAGGAGGATGTTTAAATTTTGATGCATTGGATAATGTCTTAAACAACCATAAACTTATTTCTAGCTGTTCCATTTTGTCCCTTGAATATAATAAAGGTTAAAGATACATGACCGTAGTCCTTGTGCTTATATCTAGCATTATATTGTCATGAAGTATTCACTTAGTGAAACGATGCCATGGTGCATTTGTTCATGGGATATTAAAGAATACCCATAATTTTATTGGATATTGATAAATACTGTGGAAATTAAGGCCAGCAATAGATTAATTTTACTCACAACAATTAACAATTGATCATGCAAAATTGCTCACAAAAGAGACTGAAAATGGAGCTGTAACACTAAGCTATATTATGTAAGTGTACAATAGCCAACCCTATAATAACATAGTCTGCTGAATAAATAGAATACATCAGGAAATCGAATGCATGAGGAAGCATCCAAATCTAGCATAAAGTCGGCTTACCAAAAATAAGCAAATCCCCCATAGGTGTAAAAAGTTGATCCCAAATATGTCATGGAGCTCACGAATTGGAAAGGACACATGGGCAAGCTAAAGAGTGATGAAATGGAAGCTCATACATGCTTTTGCATGGAGAAAAGAGTGGAGGATGAAGAGGACAAAAAACTAGTTCACCTCACCTAGTCTAGCTTTCCTATGTGCCTTAAAACACTGAAAAAGCAGTCAATAAAGCAGAAAAAGCAGATAGGTGCCTAGGAGGCCAGGAATAAAGTAGATTTGATTCCTAAGGCTTTCCCAAGTGCTACATGAGTCAAAGATGGCAATTTTGACCTCTATGGATAGGCAAATAGCAACTTGCGCAAGGTGGGACACATGAACTAGGCAAATAAGACAAAAATAAATGAATTAATGTCTAAGTGGGTAAACTATGGGTTGATTATTCTAACACCCCCCCTTAATCCTAACTTTATGAGTAATATATCAAAAATATAGGGCCTAGCAACAAGGCTTAGTCACCATTTACATATTGCATGTTTAAATAAACAAGGAAAGAGGCAAAACCAACTTGGGAAAATCCTCCCTTAAACATGGATTGTAAACAAAATTGTAGAATCTTGTCTTCACTCATGCTTTCACAGCATGATCAGCAATCCCCAGCAGTGATTTGAGATTGCTGAAGGTCTTCTCACAAAATGCTTTGGTGAAGATATCAGCTACTTGTTCTGAAGATGAACAGAAGAGTAGGTGAATGGTGCCATCATGCACAAGTTCTCTGATGTAGTGCATATGGATCTAAATGTGTCTGGTTCTCTGCTTCTGAACTGGATCCTTGCAGATTCGAATGGTACTTTGGTTATCACAGTAGATGGTAGTTGAGTACTCAGGTTCGAAACCACACTCTCCAAGTAAACCCTGCAACCATAAACATTGAGTTGCTGCATTAACAACTCCTCTGTACTCTGCTTCTGTAGATGAGAGTGCAATGGCACTCTATTTATTCCTTGACCAGCTGATTGGCCCTTCTGCAAGCATGAACACATATCCTGAAGTGGACTTTCTGTCTGTGCTATCACCTGCCCAATCACTGTCAGTAAATCCAATCAACTCAAGATTAGATTTTGCTTTATAGAAGATCCCATGTGTCCTTGTTCCCTGAACAAAGTTAAGGATCCTTTTGGATGCTTTCCAATGGATCTCTTGAGGTTGATCCATGAATCTAGAAGCCACACTTACTGCATAACAAAGATCAGGTTGAGTATGTCTCAAATACAACAAACACCCAATCAATTGCCTATACAGTGTATTGTTTATCATCGGTGAAGAATCAGCTTCTTCCAACTTCACTCCTGAAAGGAAAGGAGTTTTGCTTGCTTTGCAATCCTTCATTTTGAATTTGTTCAGCAAGTCCAAGGCATATTTGGACTGGTGCACCTTGATTCCAGCTTTGGTTTGAGAGATCTCAAGCCCCCAAAATTGACTTAAGAGTCCCAAATCTGTCATGGAGAAGGCTTGGTTCATAGCTCCTTTTAAAAAAGCAATCTTACCTTGCGAGCTTCCTGTAATGAGGAGGTCATCAACATATAACACAATGATCATTAATGAACCATTAACTAACTTCAAATAGACATTTGGATCTGATTTGCACTGAACAAAATTCAGTGATAGCAAGAAGCTATCAATCTTGGCATACCAAGCCCTGGGGGCTTGCTTTAGCCCATACAATGACTTTCTCAACCTGCACACAAGAGAAGGGTTAGGATCAAAACCTTGAGGCTGCTACATATATATCTCCTCAGTGAGATCTCCATTCAGAAAGGCACATTTTACATCCATGTGATGTACCTCCCATTACCTTGAGGCTGCAATGGCTAGAGCTAGCCTTATGGAGTCCATTTTTGCCACTGGGGCAAAGGTCTCATTGTAATCTATGCCATGAACCTGTGAGTAGCCCTTGGCTATCAATCTGGCCTTGTACTTCAATGGTGAACCATCAGTAGCAAATTTGGTCTTATAGACCCACTTACACTATACTAGTTTTCTCCCTGGGGGAAGATCCACTAGCTCCCATGTGTTTCTCTTCTGGAGTGAGATGAACTCATCCTTCATGGTTGTTTTCCATATTGGATCTCCTGCTGCTTCTTCATATGTTTGAAGATCAGACTCCACCATCAAATAGAATTTTTCAACAAACATAGGATCCCTGATGCATAGACCACTCTCAAATTGAGATCTAGTCCTCCTTGGGTCATTGGGATCCCCAGCTAGTTCACCTGCTGCATGTAGTGTCTTCGCTGCCCATTTTGGCCTTGTGGGGCTATTAGGGTCTGCAATAAACTCATCTCCATCAGACAAATCATAATCAGCATGTTCAACAAACTTTTTACTTACTTCTTAAGGTTCAGGTGGTGAAGAGGCTTCACCAACTTCCACTTCTGCAAGGGGTTCTTCTTCAAACTAAACACACCTTTCGATGAAGGATTTATTTGTGGTCAAATTTATCAACTTTTACCCTTTTGAATCTTCAGAGTATCCAACAAAAAGACACTCTTGGATTTGGGGCTGCAAAGCCTTCCTCTTCTCTGTCGGGATTCTAGCCCATGCCTTTGAGCCAAAAGTCTTGAAATGGGTCACATCTGGCTTGTTCCCACTCCATGCTTCGAAGGGAGTCATACCATCAAGTTGTTTGTGAGGCACCCTATTCTGAATATAGGCTGCACATTTGATAGCTTCGGCCCAGTACTTTGGTGGCAAAGTTTTGGCCTCCATCATGCATGTTGCCATCTCCTTCAGTGATCTGTTCTTCCTCTCAGCAACACCATTTTGTTTTGGTGTGTAAGGGATAGAATGCTACATCGAAATACCTGCATCTGCACAATAGTTAATAAACTCAGACTTGACATACTCACCACCATTGTCAGATCTGAGGGCCTTAAGTTTCCTTCCAGACTGGTTTTCAACCAAAGCCTTAAAGACTTTGAATAGGCCAAAAACTTCAGACTTGTGTTTCAGGAAGTGAACCCAGCAATACCTGGTAAAGTCATCAATGAAGGTCAATGCATATTTGGCCTGACTCATAGACATATGAGGGAATGGACCAGCAACATCACTGTGGATCAGCTCGAGGGGTGTAGAGGTTCTCTCATGACTAGCTCTCTCAAACTTATGCTCTGGGTGTTTTCCTAGGATACAACCTTGGCAGACTCCTTTGGAAAATTTTATCTTGGGCAGCCCTATGACCATTTCTTTCTCACTGAGATCAGACAGATACTTGTAATTTAGATGGCCAAATATTTCTTGCCACAGCTTGCTGGCTTCATTAGCATGAATGAGAAGAGCAGCGGGGTTTGACTAAGGTAGGAAGTGTGAGAACATGTATACCTTTTGAGCATGATTCGCAACTCCTTTTGCAATGTCTCTACCAGTTGAAATCTATGTGATCTCAACTTCATCGGGGGAGAATATGACCTTCTTAGGAGACCCAGTGTGGGTCATCTGGTACACTGACAGGAGGTTGGAGGCGAGACCAGGGACATATAGCACATTGCTGAACTTACCATGATCAAGATCTATCCTTCCTTTTCCTTTACCTTCAGTGAGAGATTCATCTCCCAGTACAATAGATGGTCCTTTCGACATATCCAGTGAGGAGAAGGCCTCCTTAGTAGAAACCATGTGTCTTGAAGCTCTAGAATCTATGATAAAACTGGGTGAGATTGATGTGCCAGCAACTAGAGCATGAACTCTCTCTGTCATCGGAACTTGATCCTCCTTCTCTCTTCTTTGAGCTTTCTGGAAGGGAGATGCCATTCTTCTCCAGGAGATTGGCCAGCATGTCTATCTACTTTTTCATACAAGAGCTTTCAGTGTGATTGCCCTTATTGCAGTATGCACACTTGTTCATTTCACCTTTGTTCTTCTTCTTCTGGTTATTCTTCTTGGGACCTTGTTGATCCTTCGGAGACTGTTTCTTGTCTCTCTTTTGCTCAGGTGGCTTTTTAGCTTTCTTTTTGCTTTCTGAATCCACCCTCGAATCTCCAGCAATCAAAGCTTGATCTTTGGATGGTTTGATGGTGCCCATCATCACCAGCTTGTCCTGTTCTTGTGTGAGAGATTCCATGAAATCTGCAAGGCTAGGCATCTTCCAGGTTCGAGCTGTCAGTTTTGTGGCATAGAAGGTCGAAACAAACACTGAATAATCAGGGCCCAGCTTCAAGAGGATGGCCAGTGCGAGTTGATCATCTTTATTTTCAATACCACACTGTTTCAACTGCAAAACTAGTGCTTTGAACTTGGAGAAATATAGCTGCAGGGATTCAAAGCTTGTTGGACTCAGAGAAATCAGCTCATTCTTGATTTGATGTCCCCTCATCTCATCTGTCTTTCCAAAAAGATCAGCAAGCTTCTCCCATACTTCATTCGGTGATGTCAATCCATCGAGGTGGAAAAGGAGGTCTCTGGAAATACTTAGGCACAGGACGCCATAAGCCTCATCCCTCCTGTTGTGCCATTTTATCTTCTCTGCAGCTACATTGGGCTCTGCTTCTGTTGCCATAGTCACCCTGTAGAGGCCTTTCACTCTCAACAATATCTCCATCTCTGCTTTCCATTCAAATAAATTTAAAGGAGTCAAGATAGTTTTCTGTGATTGATCCATAGCTCTAGAAAATTTGTCCCGGCTATCAGTAGAAGGCTCCCAGTCTTGATGTCGAACCTGCAAAAAAAATTTTGAAGGAGAGAAACAACCTACAATGGCTCTGATACCATGTGGAAATTAAGGCCAGCAATAGATTAATTTTACTCACAACAATTAACAATTGATCATGCAAAATTGCTCACAAAAGAGACTGAAAATGGAGCTGTAACACTAAACTGTATTATGTAAGTGTACAATAGCCAACCCTGTAATAACATAGGCTACCGAATAAATAGAATACATCAGGAAATCGAATGCATGAGAAAGCATGCAAAACTAGCATAAAGCAGGCTTTCAAAAAATAAGCAAATCCCCCATAGGTGTAAAAAGCTGATCCCAAATCTGTCATGGAGCTCACGAATTGGCAAGGGAGCATGGGCAAGCTAAAGAGTGATGAAATGGCAACTCATACATGCTTTTGCATGGAGAAAAGAGTGGAGGATGAAGAGGACAAAAAACTAGTTCACCTCACCTAGTCTAGCTTTCCTATGTGCCTTAAAACACTGAAAAAAGCAGTCAATAAAGCAGAAAAAGCATATAGGCGCCTAGGAGGCCAGGAATAAAGAAGATTTGATTTCTAAGGCTTTCCCAAGCGCTACATGAGTCAAAGATGGCAATTTTGACCTCTATGGATAGGCAAATAGCAACTTGCACAAGGTGGGACACATGAACTAGGCAAATAAGACAAAAATAAATGAATTAATGTCTAAGTGGGTAAACTATGGGTTGATTATTCTAACAAATACCTACCAAAATCCTTTTGTTAAGCCCGTCCCAATACGTATTTCCAAATTTAAAAAAAAACATATATTTTATGAAAGGTTCCCTATTTTTAATGGATACCCTTTTTTATACCCTTTTAATACCTGTAAACACCCCATACCCTCCTCCTCAACCCCCAATACCTACAATATATTGAGCTTATCTTTCACAATTTAAAAACTCCACGTTATGAATCAACGTAATAAAATATTGGTCAACAAAGTGAATCCCCGTGGAAATTGCCTACATTTCTTATATGTAGTTTGCTTCAAAAAAAATCATTTGTTCTCTCTTATATTCTAGAATTTAAATTCCTCACTCATATTTTGATTCAAATGTTATTATTTTTGTGGAATTTTTTTCAAAACTAGGATTTTCTTGAACTTTTCTTTACCAACAAATCCATTTGATCATACAAAGGTAAATCTTTAAAATTTGAAAAATAGTTCAAAATAAGTGTTGATATTGAATAAGTAAAGAGTTTCATCTCTTTTTAGGGTTTCGAAAGAAAAAAACCTAAAGATTCAAATCCGATCTCCAATATATTTTAGAATCTTTAACCGTATAGATGAAGGGGTAAACTAGGGAGGTGAATCCACTCTCCTTCAAGCTCGACTTGAATTGAAGGAGTCCAAAGGATTAAAATATAAAAAAACATAGCTCCATTGGCATGTAACAACAATCACCTCCTTATCCACAGTGTTGTTAAACAACAATTATAAAAACCCATTCTCAAGAAGAGAAATCCATACTTACATTTGACTACAATTACCCAATATGAACCTCCTTATAAACAACGTTGTTAAACAATAATTAAAAAAAATCCAGTGTCGAGAGGTTTTGAAACCCATAATTACATTTGGCCTCAATTTCCCATTATTAACCATTCTAATCTAACAACTAGGACATGAAATTTTGAACCACAAAATCAACCTACGAAAAAATCGTATCCGCTAAATTTATAAGCCTTTTCACAAGGCACCCTCCCGATAAGGAAATCATCACGAATCTAAACAATTTAATACACTTCTTCCGTACATGGATAGACCTATGTCCACTTCAAAACGTAGCTCACATCATTCATCCTCTACCAATATTTGTCCAAAGGAAAACATCCATTTACACACAAACACACCACTTCGACCTAGATGTGAATGTATAAATATCAACCTTCATAAATAGGTACAAATCAATTTTTAGTACTTCATTTTGTTATAGTTTGAGTATGGTTACCGGGTTCAATTCCCCTTAGGTGTGAGCGAGTTAAAAAGAAATACCAAAAAATCTAAGCTATAATAAAGGTTGGTATAGCAACTTTCGATGTTAACCACCACCACTACCATTAACACTATATCTTATTTAATTTTTCATTTTAATTTATAAAAATCCAAGTAATATTTTTATTTATTATTATATTTAATTTTCAAATCTAAATAATCTTAAAATGTTAACTTTGAATGGTAAAATAATGCACAATATAAAATATAAATCCTTCTTAAATCTAAATTTAACATATTTACTAAAATCAAAGTTAAAGAAATCTAAATTTAACACATTTACTAAAATCAAACATAAAACAATTAGAGTTTTAGGTGGTGGGGACGTGGATGCCCACCGTGTGATTTCTCAGTGGATAGCATCATTCTTCCATCTCAACATCTGAAGAAGTCGCGGAATACAGGAGGAGGATAAACGTTTCTCAGCCCTGTGAATTCTAGAGTTCGGTTATTGAAATTATTGCTGGTAATCTAAATATGGCTACAGTGTTGAGATGTGGTTCTATCAATGTGTTGCAATGCTGAGATGTTGTGCTCTCAATGTGTCGGTGTTGATCATCTTGGCTGGTTTTATGGTCACCATAATTCAGACCACTTCAGTGGAGAAATTAGAAGAGAACAACAAGGAGGAGAAGAAGACAGTGGAAGGTGCAGGCACATCACAGTACTAGGATAAAGTCAAAAGTTGGGTAGGCAAGGCCTCTGAGAAATTGCCTAGTTTCAAGAAGACAGCATCGCCGACTTCCCAATAAGACTAGATAGATATGTTTATTGTATGGTTGTTTTTCATGCGTTCATGTTGGTTCAGCTGGTTAACGTAAGACCAGCACATTATTAAAAAAAATCTCGAAAAATTGAACCCATGGAGTCTATTTTCCTAATGGGTAGGCTATTCTATCATTTTGCAGAGCCTGCACATCATGAATACGCTATATCTTAGGTGATTTGCAATTTTCTCATAGTTACATCAATTCACTCTGAATTTGTAATGGGTAGGCTATTCCATCATTTTGCAGAGCCTAGCACATCATGAACACGATTTCTCTGTTGCAATTTTCTCATCAATTTTTCCTAGTTACAGCAATTCACTCTGAATTTGTAGTGGCACTATACATGACTTTGCAGTGGGTTTATTATCCTTCATTATCCACTAACATAGTAACTAATTACATCTATGTATTTTCAGTTTACAGGTTTGACGCAAAATGCATCTATGTATTCTAACATTATGATGGAAAAAACATAACTATTTAAATCTATGTACATAACTACTTAGATCTATGTATTTTCAACAAATTTACAGGTTTGAAGTAGATGCATATATTTATTTTAGCATTATGCTGTAAAAAAACATAAATCCACACAACCTATGGAGAAAATGCAGCATATACGTTGAAGAAAGATGCTGAGGATGCGCTCCAACTAACCGCTTGCCGCCTGGTTCCCTTAGCCCATCATCCTTCAGAGTTTGGTGTTTTGTCCTTACAGCTTTATATTTTGTTCAATCTTGTCTCACTCCTACATCGCCCACTAAATGGTCGCATAGGAGAACATGGATTCCTCTCCTTACTAACTGTTACGACTATAGTAATTCTTTTCTATAGGAGCGCAGAGAGGAGAATAGTTTCCCCTACATTTAGATTAAAGTTTTCAATTTCCAGTTTTTGCTTTCCCCTCTTTAAGAGTATTTCCTCAAGTACGTGTTACAGATATTATTTCTCAGGCTATATAAAAGCACTACGATAGAATAAACGCACAAGGATTAGGTCAGTAATTAGGCAAGTCATTAGGCCTTTTATCCATTAGTACATATAACCTTCCTTGATAATTGAATGATAATTGAAGCACAAACTGCCTAGGGTGCAACCAGAAACCACTAACCTTTCTTTCCCATTGCATCCAGTTCCTTCAACCTTCTGCGGCTCTTCTTCGTCCACAAAAGGACTCTCTTCAACTTGGTTCATCCCTGGAAGGATCTGTTTTTCCACAAGTCCTAGGCGTAGCTTCCGTCTGAAAGCTGTTCAATTAGGGAAAAAACGATGCTGAGGATGTGCTCCAACTGACAGCTTGCATCTTGGTTCAATTACGGAAAAACCGCGATGCTGGAGCTTGTGTTTCTTTAGCAGTGGAGATACAAAGGAGGGATTATGAATGTGAAGTCTAAAATTTTATTTTCAATGAAATCAGGAGGTTCCTAAGGGCATTAAGTCTTCCATAATGGTTCCGTGGCTGAGTCATCCAAGAAACCTTATTCCCATACACTGGGATTCCCATACACTGCATTCCCAGTATGATTGGTATGATTTAATGTGGAAATAAAGAGGACAGGTAAGGTGATGGTGCAGAGGACAGACGGAAGAAAACTGCTTTCTGAAGGCAGACGAAAGCTCAAAGCTGTTTTCTGGAAAGTTCGGGAGAGTTCCGAGTTGGGAAAAAAACTGCGACTGCTTTCTGGAGGCAGAAGAAAACTCAAAGCTGTTTATGGAAAGTCCGGGAGAGTTTGTTCCGTGGTGACAACAGCACGACATTCTCCATATGAGTTGATGGAAGAGGATTTAATTATTGCTGACGAAATTGCGCTGCCTCCTTATGGGGCACCAAACTTCATTTTTTATGACCAATAACATTGTAGATAAATAAGTTTTAATACAAAATCGTTTAATAAATAAAATTCTAACTATAGAAAATTGTATAGTCCAAAAAAATAAAAACATACGATGAGTTTAATATAACTCAACAATTCATATATATCCTGTTACCGCAGAACATAAAAATACAATCGAATAAAAAACTGTATACTCTTTATAGTCCATTCAGATGTCTTTCGTCCTAGGTCATGTCACGAAACATTTTAGAGACATATGGCTTTGAAAAAAAAACATTTTAGAGACATCCGGTTTTGGGTTAAAAACATTTTAGAGACATCTTACTTTTGTTTCGAAGTAACGAACTACAATATCTACAACGGACCAGAAGTCCACGGTTTTCACATGCACTCAAATGCCTATATACCGCCTCCGCTAGTTCTTCACTTTATTTCGATCAACTACTTCCTATGACATCAGTTATCAGTCAGTATTTTCTTCTCAGTACTACAACAAGGATTTTTCGTTACCGTATATGGAGAAATTCCCTGACTCCGACGAACACCATGCCCATGCAGTTTAACCATATCAAGGTTGAGCAGAAAAATGCCCTCAATTGAAGGGAATCATAGATGGAATAGGTCCTTGATATTTTGCTTCCTTATGGAGCTCCATATTTTTCTGCTTCTTGAATGACGTCACGAGGCCAACCTAGCCTTCTTTTCCATGAGATCATTTCTCGAGGCATCTCCATAGGCCTTTGAGGCTCTTCCATGTCATGCTCTTTGGTATTTGTTCTTCTTCATCATTGAATATTGGCATTCTACGGGTTTCTTCACCTCTGGGGCTTCATGTTCTTCTTGATCTTCATCGACGTGGCTCTTTCTAAACTTACTGAAAGCTGCATCTTCATCAAAATAGAACATATCTATAGATTTCGATCTGGTGATAGCTTGGAATATACACTCTAAGCTTTCGACTAGTCATTGTATCCAACAATTATTCTCTTCATTACGGAAAGGTTCTTTTTTTTTTCTCCTTGGGAACATGTATAAACATAGGACAAAAAAACCTTCAGATCGATAACTACAGGCTTCTCTCTAGTAAACATCTATTATGGAGCTTTGTTCCCAAGAGCACTATGAGCAATTCTATTTTGAACACATATCGTGGTTCTAGCTTCTTCAGCCCATAGGTGCATGGGTAAGTATTGGTCATGAATCATGGCTTTCACGGCTTCCAAAATGGTTCTATTCTTTATTTATGCTATTCCATTTTGTTGAGGATTGTAGGGTGTGGTAAGATCCCTATTAATCTCAGCTTCTTTGCAAAAATATTTGAACTCATTTGAAGTGAATTCTCCTCCATTGTCAAATCTGAAGTTCTTGATCTTCTTTTTAGATAAATTTTCCACAAGATCCTTGAATTCTTTGAATCTTTCAAATGCTTCATCTTTTCCTTTCAAGAAGTAAATTCAAGTCTTGCAGTAGTAGTCATATATAAAAGAAACATAATAAACATACCTTCTTAATGAAGTGGATGAAATTGGATTGCATACATCTGAATGAACAATGTCCAAGATTCATTTTTCTTTAATGTTGCTACTTGGAAAGGGTTTCTTGGTGTTCTAGCAAGCTCCTTCATGATTGACTTGAATCTCCGATAAACCTATGACTACCTTGTTCAAAATTGGTAGTGCTTTGTAGTTCACATGAGCAAGTCTTCTATGACATAGTTCACATGTGTTGATTGTACTTGCTATGAAGGCTAAGTCTGTATGTCCTTTTAGCTTGTAAAGTCCTCCTTCTTATTTACCAATCACAATTGCATCATATATTGTCTTTCATTTTGGTCACATAAGGACTTCTCCATTTACAAAAGCAATTATGAATCCCTTATTATCTAAGGATGAGATAGAAAGTAGATTCTTCTTCAATCGTGGGACGTATAATACCTCCTTCATCTTCATATACTTTTATGAGTTCAACTTGTAAAAAGCTTCGCCCATTCACTTATGGGATATTGATATTCATCTCCAAGCTTTACTTTGTATGGTGAGTCTTTATAGACAAGGCATTGAAAAGAGTCTTTATATCCTCTCTAATTTCTAGAAGCTCCACTATCTATGAGCCAAATGTCACTTCCATGTGAGATTGATCCAATAAGAGATGATATGAA
Source organism: Pseudotsuga menziesii (assembly GCA_001517045.1). Lineage (NCBI taxonomy): Eukaryota > Viridiplantae > Streptophyta > Pinopsida > Pinales > Pinaceae > Pseudotsuga > Pseudotsuga menziesii. The sequence continues at coordinate 95,287 of LPNX010644629.1, read as the reverse complement.
AACATATTCTTCTCTAGAGTTTTCATCTTCATTATTCTTTTCTTCAACTGGTCCATCTTCTTCAACTGCATTAGCATGGAGCTTCTTCTTTAGTTGATCTGCATTGAGTGGAAAATTTCTTGCAATGTGTTCCATCTTATGGCATGTGAAGCATTCAAAGGATGAGAATTCTCTTTTGGGTCTTGATTTCCTTTGAAAATTTTGATTTCTTCTGGGAGAATGAACATGAACGTTTCTCTTGTTTGATCATTTCTTTGCATGAGATGTCAAGGCTTGATATTCATCATTGTTTATCTTTTCTTCTCTATTCTCTATCCTTCCTTCTTCTTCGACATTTTCCCAAACTCTGCTGAACTTAGTGAGATTTTTTCTAGCATAGTATACCTCTGATGAAGGATTCCCAATCCCTTTGGGAGACCATTCAAGGTGGTCATCACAACTTCTGCCTCCTCCACGATGTCACTAATAGCCTCCAATTGTTCTTTGATATGAGACACTCTTGTGAAGCATGACTACATGATTTCTCTCTTTTGAATCTTCACTCACTTGAGTTGATTTTTCAAGGTCACTCTTCTATTGATGTTCTTTCCTTTAAATAGACCTGTAAGAGCATCAAACATTTCTTTTGAAGTATTGTTTTATGATACTTGAGGAATTAAATGGCCCTTGATGGAATCAACTATGATCCTTTTGGCATTGATCATGTCCTTCTTGTGCTTGTTCTTTGCTTCATCTCCCTCTGGCTCCTTAACCTCTTCTTTGATGTAGCCTTCTAGATCATTCTCTTCAAGTATTCAGCATGATTTTGTACTTCCATACTCTAAAGTTTTATGCTCCTTCAAGCTTTTAATCAAACTTGGTTTTGTTTGTCATTTTCACAGAATGAGAACCTGAAATAGAAATATAAAAAGTAAGGACTGCTTCTCGAATCCAGTCCTCAAGGTTGAATGCATAAATCATAATATAAATAGGAAACATACTAAGAATCATTAATACATGAAATTAAAGACACAAAACCATCAATGACCAAAGCCGAGGCTGTGAGGCACAACATGGGGATCGCTGAAGGTCATTGAATGGCGAGGAATGAAATATAACTCTGTAAAGACCATCTTACAATCAATAAAACTAAATGCTCTGATTGAATGGAACTAAAGGAACATGTATTTAACTTTTACAAATGTGTCAAAACCTTCTTCTGGAAGGATTCCCACTTGTTTCTCTCATTCAATAAGTTCCACAAGGAGTTCTGCACATGCATAAACTACTTATGGTAAAGCTAATGTGTTGAATCATTCAATGGTTCACGAAAAGTACATACTTTGGTGGTCTACTGAAATTAAAGTTCTCAAAATCAGAGGAAATGAACAAAACTTATTGCAAAGAATTACACGCCATATCTGGTTCCAACTCCTTGAGAACGAGATGCAAAATCAAGTGTTTCTCTTGTTGTCATCTCTCCAATATGTACATCATACAGAGTTACATAGGTTGATGTTTTCCGAGGAACAATTTCGTTAATACTATATCCATTATATGTCACATTTCCATTTATCTATGGAAGTAGACAATCCATTAGAAAATAGCAGAAACCGTGAATAAATGAACAATCCAAGTATCATTCAGTCCTTTTTTGGGAAGTTTGTGCAAGAAACATTCCCAGGGGTACTACAACACAAAGAGTGGACACCTTTAGACTTAGGTGTCAGTTGTGAGTGGTACCTATTCTGTAAAAATTTCTTGAGATTTGCACCCAACATCATCCTTTGAAACTCGCGAGGGTTTGGAAAATTTTAGCTAGAATGGAATTGTGTTACGGAGCTTAAGATGGGTTCAACCTCACCACTGAAGAAATGAAAGTTTACTAGAACTTCCTATTTCTACAACCCCCTCAGTGAGCTTTTAAACGTTTCCAGTATAGTGGGTACCTAGGTCTTGTATTTAAATGTCCTCCCCTATGAGCTCAATATACTATTTTAGACCATGAACAACATAATGAGCAGAAGTTCCAATTGTTCATAATTGAAGCAACCTATTAACTCATATAAAAACTGACCTTCAATGACAGATCCAAATTCCCAGATAGTGCTTGAATCAAGGTCGACTTTCCTGACCCAGGTGAACCCAATGGAAGTGTCATCCTGCATCAATTTCAACATGGGATTAAAACATAATAAGATTTTTTTAACATGTGTCATCCTATACATTAATTCTTCTACACCCTACAAAATAAAAAATGCAAAATGTAAAATTATCCATGGGATTTTTAATGAATGTTATTATTAATATTTAACTAGCAACAACCACATTAAATTAATAATGTGTCTGAATATGCCGATAGGCGTAAATTTAAGCACATACTATAGGGAAAAACATTAATATAAAAAGTATGTGCCTAAATTTACGCCTATCGGCGTATTCAGACACATTATTAATTTAATGTGGTTGTTGCTAGTAACGGGTGAGCCCATGGACATATCTAGAAAATATTAATGACAATAATAATGTTTATTTAATTATTCAAATATATAATAATAAATATAAATAATTATTAGAAAAAGTATTATTTATGATGGTGACGATGAAGATGATGGTGAACAATGATGGTGATGATGAGGAGGATGATGAATATGATGATGATGATGATGAGGATGAGGGTGATGATGATGATGATGATGATGATGGTGATGATGAGGATGAGGATTATGGTGATGATGATGATTATGATGAGGATATTGATGATGTTGAGGATGAGGTTGTCGATGAAGACGATGAGGATGAGGATGATGAGGGTGAAGAGGATGATGAAGATGAGGGTGATGATGAGGATGATGATGATGACGACGATGAGGATGGTGATGATGATGAGGATGATGGTGACAATGAAGATGATGGTGATGATGAGGAGGACGATGACTATGATGATGATGATGAGGAGGACGATGACTATGATGATGATGATGATGAGGATGAGGGTGATGATGATGATGATGACGATTACCATGATGAGGATGATGAGGATGAGGGCAATGATGATGATGATGATGACGATGATGATGATGATGAGGGTAATGATGATGAGGAGGAGGATGAGGGTGAAGATTATGATGATGATGATGATGATGATGAGGATGAGGATGGTGGTGTCAATGAAGATGATGATGATGGTGAGGATGAGGGTGATGAATGATGATGATGAGGATCAAGGTTGATGATGATGAGGATGAGGGTGACAATGAGGAGGATGATGGTGATGATGAAGATGATGGTGAACAATGATGGTGATGATGAGGACGATGATGACTATGATGTTGATGAGCATGATGATGATGATGAGCATGATGGTGGCGATGATGATGATGACCATGATGATGATGATGATGATTATGATGAGGTTGAGGGTGATGATGAGGAGGAGGAGGATGAGGGTGAGGATTATGATGATGATGATGATGATGATGATGACGATGGTGATGATGATGAGGATGAGGGTGTCAATGAAGATGATGATGATGGTAAGGATGAGGGTGATGAATGGTGATGATGAGGATCGAGGTTGATGATGATGAGGATGAGGGTGATGATGATGATGAGGATGAGGGTGATGTTTAAGATGATGGTGATGATCAACA
>LPNX010644629.1:52175-90945 GCA_001517045.1 Pseudotsuga menziesii | reverse complement strand
AGGATGATGATGATGACCATGATGAAGCTGATGAGGATTGATAAACATCACAACGGGACATAACCCTTGATAAATATCACAATTTGACATTTTGATAAACGTCACAATGCGACATAACGCTTATTAAACTCCCACTGTAACAAACGATGGCTTAACGTTGTAATGTGATATAACCCTCGATAATGTCATAGTGAAACGTAAACCTTGATAAACATCACAATGCGACATAACCCTTCACAAATATCACAATGTGCATAACCCTTGATGAATGTCGCTAATGTAACATAACCCATGATAAACGTCACAATGCGACATAACCCTTCACAAATATCACAATGTGCATAACCCTTGATGAATGTCGCTAATGTAACATAACCCATGATAAACGTCATAATGTGATATAAAGCTTATTAAACACCAACTGTAACAAACCATGGCTTAATCGTAATGCGATACAACCCTCGATAACATCACACTGAAACGTCAACATTGATAAATATCACAATGCGACATAACCCTTTACAAGTATGACAATGTGACATAACCCTTGACAAATATGACAATGTGACATAACCCTTGATGAATGTCGCTAATGTAACATAACCTGTCATAAATGTCACAATGCGACATAGCGCTTATTAAACGCCCACTGTAATGAACCATGGCTTAACGTCGTAATGTGATATAACCCTCGATAACGTCATAGTGAAATGTAAACCTTGATAAACATCACAACGCGACATAACCTTTGACAAATATCACAATGTGACATAACCATTGATGAATTTCCCTAATGTAACATAACCCATGATAAACGTCACAATGCGATATAAATATTATTAAATGCCAACTGTAACAAACCATGGCTTAATCGTAATGCGATACAACCCTCGATAACATCACACTGAAACGCCAACATTGATAAACATCACAATGTGACATAACCCTTCACAAGTATGACAATGTGACATAACCCTTGACAAATATCACAATGTGACACAACCCTTGATGAATGTTGTTAATGTAACATAACCTGTCATAAACATCACAATGCGACATAACATTTATTAAACACCCACTGTAACGAACCATGGCTTAACGTCGTAATGTGATATAACCCTCGATAACGTCATAGTGAAACATAAACCTTGATAAACATCACAGTGTGACATAACCTTTGACAAATATCACAATGTGACATAACCCTTGATGAATGTTGCTAATGTAACATAACCCGTGATAAACGTCACAATGCGGCATAACGCTTATTAAACACCGACTGTAACAAACCATGGCTTAACGTTCTAATGTCACATAACCCTCGATAACATCACAGTGAAACGTAAAACTTGATAAACATCACAATGTGACATAACCCTTGATAAATATCACAATTTGACATTTTGATAAACGTCACAATGCGACATAACGCTTATTAAACACCCACTGTAACAAACGATGGCTTAACGTCGTAATATGATATAACCCTTGATAACGTCATAGTGAAACATAAACCTTGATAAACATCACAATGCGACATAACCCTTCACAAATATCACAATGTGCATAACCCTTGATGAATGTTGCTAATGTAACATAACCCGTGATAAAAGTCACAATGCGACATAAAGCTTATTAAACACCAACTGTAACAAACCATGGATTAATCGTAATGGGATACAACCCTCAATAACATCACACTGAAACGTCGACATTGATAAACATCACAATGCGACAAAACCCTTGACAAGTATGACAATGTGACATGACCCTTGACAAATATCACAATGTGACATAACCCTTGATGAATGTCGCTAATGTAACATAACCTGTCATAAACGTCACAATGCAACATAACGCTTATTAAACGCCCATTGTAACGAACCATGGCTTAACGTCGTAATGTGATTTAACCCTCGATAACGTCATAGTGAAATGTCAACCTTGATAAACATCACAATGCGACATAACCCTTGACAAATATCACAATGTGACATAACCATTGATGAATGTCGCTAATGTAACATAACCTGTGATAAACGTCACAATGCGACATAACGCTTATTAAACGCCCAATGTAACAAACCATGGCTTAACATCGTAATGTGATATAACCCTCGATAACATCACAGTGAAACGTAAACCTTGATAAACATCATAATGTGACATAACCCTTCATAAATAACACAATTTGACATAACCCTTAATGAATGTTGCTAATGTGACATAACCCGTGATAAACGTCACAATGTGACATAACGCTTATTAAACGCCCACTATCACATTATTAATGTGTCAAATATTTGGTTGTGTTGACATATACCAACCAGACACTGTAACAAACCATGGCTTAACATCGTAATGCAATATAACCCTCAATAACATCATAGTGAAACGTCAACATTGATAAACATCACAATGCGACATAACCCTTGACAAATATGACAATGTGACATAACCCTTGACAAATATCACAATGTGACATAACCTTTCATAAATGTCGATAATGTAACATAACCTGTGATAAACGTCACAATGCGACATATGACTTATTAAACGCCCACTGTAACAAACCATGGCTTAATGTCATAATGTGATATAACCCTCGATAACGTCACACTAAAACGTAAACCTTGATAAACATCACAATGCAACATAACCCTTGATAAATATCACAATGTGACATAACCATTGATGAATGTCACTAATGTAACATAACCCATGATAAACGTTACAATGCGACATAACGCTTATTAAACGCCCACTGTAACAAACCATGGCTTAATGTCATAATGTGATATAACCCTCGATAACATCACAGTGAAACGTAAAACTTGATAAACATCATAATGCGACATAACCCTTGACAAATATCACAATGTGAGATAACCCTTGATGAATGTCACTAATGTAATATAACCTGTGATAAACATCACAATGCGACATAACGCTTATTAAACGCCCACTATCACATTATTAAAGTGTCACATCTTTGGTTGTGTTGACATACCAACCAAGCACTGTAACAAACCATGGCTTAATGTCGTAATGTGATATAACATGAACTCTAACATCACAGTGAAACATAAACCTTGACAAACATCACAACGCGACATAACATTCTACATTACTGGTTTAAACCATTTCTTTTGTCAAACAACTATATATATATAAAGAAAATTATTACAACATGGTGGCGAATAATGTGAGATAAGCATTGAGGAATGATGAATTTTAATATCCATGAATAAATGTTTCAATCGTTGTGATGAATGTCCCAATGCAGCAAAACTGTTAAGGAATGCACTATTGAGGAATGTCGCAATCCAACATAATGTTTAAATAAGATTGATTATCATAAACTTACTTATATATTGAAATTATATATCAAGAAAATTATTACAACATGATGGTGAATAATGTGAGATAAGCATTGAGGAATGATGAATTTTAATATCCATGAATAAATGTTTCAATTGTTGCGATGAATGTCCCAATGCTTAAGGAATGCACTATTGAGGAATGTCATAATCCAACATAATGTTTAAATAAGATTGATTATCATAAACTTACTTATATATTGAAATCAAGAGTGTTTCATGTGTATGGTTTGATAACCATGCGTGATACATGAGAAGGATTCCATACATGAGCTTTGATACATGTGAAGGATTACATACATGAGCTATTATTCATTCATGAATCTTACTTATAGCTAACCAAATGGATTCCATTTAGTCCTCCTTAGGTTTGAACGACCAAGTAAGAAAAACTATGTAATTTACATGTGTTGTGTTAATGTATGTATCCGAGCAACCATACCTATTGTATTTTACATTATAGCTTGGTTATATATGTTTTCCATAACTTTTGATAGACTATGAATCATGGATAATTTATTCACTATATGAAAATGTTACTTTATAGCTTGGTTATATATGTTTTCCATTTATTAAATGCCCACTGTCACATCATGTAGAATGTGGATGGTTTAAACCATTTCTTTTGTCAAATGACTATATCTATATCATGAAAATTCTTAAAGAAAATTTTTAAACATACAAACAAACATTATTAATGTGTGACATCTTGGGCATTATCACAATGTTACATAGCCCTTGACAAATATCACAATGTGACATAACCCTTCATGAATGTTGCTAATGCAACATAACCTATGATAAACGTCACAATGCGACATAACGCTTATTAAATGTCCAATATCACATTATTAATGTGTCACATCTTTGGTTGTGGTTACATATACCAACCATTGACAAATATTACAATGTGACATAACCTGTTTACATCTAGTTTAACAACCACAGGCACATTATTAATTAATAAATATAAATGATATGTAAACGTAAACCTTGATAAACATCACAATGCGACATAACATTCCATGTTACTACATAGAATGTGGATGGTGGATGGTTTAAACCATTTCTTTTGTCAAACGACTATATATATATATATATATATAGAGAGAGAGAGAGAGAGAGAGAGAGAGAGAAAATTCTTACAACATGGTGGCAACTAATGTGAGACAATCATTGAGGAATGATGAATTTTAATATCCATGAATGTCACAATGCAACAAAACCATTAGAATGCACTATTGAGGAATGTCACAATCCAACATAAGTATTGATAAATGTTGTAATATTAAAACGACTATATATATATAAATAAAGAAAACTGTTAAAGAAATTTTCTAAACATCCAAAGACACATTATTAATGTTTGACATCTCGAACATTATCACAATGTGACATAACCCTTCATGAATGTCGGTAATTCATCATTCCTCAATGAATGTCAGAAGCTATTTATCTAGAAATGTGGAAAATCATTAGATTTTATTTTACATTAAATTAAGGTAGATCGAATGATTTCACATTTTCTTAATTTTAAGATTTAGATTTTGAAAAAAAAAATTATGAAAAATATTAAAGAATATTTAATATCAAAATTAAATGATGAAAAATATTTTCTAACAAATTTTTTAATTATAATAAAAAAATAAATTAAAACATACTTTCAAGAAAATGAAAACATGAATTAATAGAAATGTTCTTCTTTTAATTATATTTATGTAAAACTCATTTCACTATATCACTTTTTAAAATTAAAATATTGTTTATAAAAGAAAAGTAAGAATCAAAATATAGATCTATCTTGTGGTAAAAGATATTTCAGTTTGTTTAAACTCTATGTTTCCACATTAATTTTTTTATTACAATATTATTAATTAAAAATACAAACCTTTTTAATTGTATGTTAAATGAAAATACAATTTGATTAGACTTTATGTTTCAACATTCATTTGGAAGCCAGCCCGAAATTATTTGATTTTGCTTTAAAATATTTTATGTGTTCAAAAAACTTGCTTTAAAATATTTTATTTGTTCAAAAAACTTAGAAACATTCGGAACTCATCATAGTTTTGAAGAGTTATAAAGTTAGAAAAGTTAGTATTAGGGTAAAGATTATGAAACTTACTCATCATGGTTTTGAAGAATTATAAAGTTAGAAAAGTTAGTATTAGAGTAAAGATTATGAAACTTACTCTCTAATGTTGGAGCAAAGACTATGGAAATGTGGACTTATGTACAACAGCCATATTTTATCACACTTCATTTTATCTTTAAACTTAAAAATATTAATAATTTTAATATATAAATAATAGATAAAATATTTAGTCAAACATAACATTAAAACTCCGTGAACATTCAACGCGGTACACCTCCCTCATGGTTCAAGAACTCTGATATTAGTTGCTTTACAAACCTCAGCTTCAGTACCGGACTCATCATATTTAGCCTTTCAATCAAACATCTCAGATCCATTGAAGTATCTCATTTTCTGTAAATAATATTAATTAAAATTAATTTTGTAAATATTAATTTACTTATTTTAAATATAGAAAATAATTTACTATACATAAAATAATAATAAGAATTAAAAAGTTTTTCCATATAAAAAAAATAATAATCAAATATTGTTAAATGTTGGTTCTCAATGACAATGAGAGACTATAAATAATAGTGTTCAAGAATATCAACCATCCAAATGTTAAATGTTCACACAGACGGAGATTCATGAGACCAGCGAACCCGAAAATGAGTATTGCTAAATGTTTTGTCAAGCTAAGGTGCCATTTAATGGGCATACTATAATTTGGATTCGACATGCATTCCTCACTGGTTTGAAATTCATAATGAGACCCTGTCAAACACCAAGAATATTCCAGTCATCAACAACAACAGGACTGGAATGAGTTTATAAAGTGCAGCAACTGGACGCTTGAAATTCTTTAATAAAGGTGAGCAATTGGACGCTTGCAATTCCTTATTGGGACGAAGGCATGCTGCTGCTTGAATGACTTTGGACACTTATGAATCAGGTGACCTGCACAGCACAAGCAATCAAGTGAAAAAAGTTAGATTCATATTTACAGTTCAGGGTTAGATTCATTTTTTCTGTTCAGGGTTCCAAGAAATCAATATTCTGAACAGTATGGATTGGGCTCTCTAAACTTTAATTTACTATTCTTGAAATATTTTTATTTACAGATCATTCCTGAATTTTATCAAGAATCATATTTTAAAATATTTCTGATCTGGTACTGGTTACTTGATGAGAATATATCTGACTTGAAATTAGAAATTAACACGATCAGCACTGATAGAAATCAAATGGTATGTGACATATGCGACACACTAGCCAGCACGCTGCAATAAATTATAACTTGCATTTGCATCCATGGTAAGAAATTTCGAGCAACAAAATTAATCCAAGAAAATGATATAATTTAATTCAGACACATATAGATTTACCTGGTCCTTTACCGGCAAAAAACTGGTGGTTGATTGTCCTAGCTTTTCGCTGGACAGTGAAAACGGACGTGTGCACCGCATCAATAGGTTTTCTTGATTTGATTATATGAGAAAAAACATGAATGGTTTCTTGAAGTGTTTTGTTGAGTAGTAGGCCACCAGAAACCCTTTTGTGAATAGTAGGCACGCATCTGGGGTTAACTTCTTTGACACCGCTTATACTGCTGCAAGCAATTGCATAAATTATATATATATCTTCATTTTTCAGAATTAATTGTAAAGGATGTCCAAAATTGAATCAAATGCGAAGGGTAATAAATCAGCAATGAGATGGCAGAAATTTTGAAGAATGAGAAGGTTTAAAAGATGTATCAGCTGCTGATGCTTTATTTGTATTTTTTGTCAAATTACACGTCTCATAGTAAGTAGCTTCATGTCATGTCGGCATAATATTCATTACTTGAGCTTGGTGTGGTCATTGCAGTACTGCGTATACATCTCCCCCAAAATCTTCCTCCTCTTTGTTTGTGGTTTCATCCCACTGCAGGCATATATACAATTTATATACACCACCCAGCAAAACATATATACACAATTAAAAATGCACTAAGCTGGTTACCTATATTCTTTTGCCATCTGTTCCAATGTTTTGATCCATCTCTATTACCTTATTTTCTCTGCAATAATGGACAGAAACAAGCGATATCTTTAAATTTTGAGTATCTCATGATACCAGATCATAAATTGTTGGATCACATGGAGAGCTTAAAATCTAATACTACTTAGCAATTTTTGTTTCCATCATTTACCGATATTCAAAACACTATTACATCTAATCATTTAACGGTAAATGCTAAATAATAGACACAGATATTACTATTTCAGTGCAGTTATTAATATTTTTATACAGCGGATTTACCGGACCTTAGTTGGATTTTTGCGGTCTTTCGAGGGCGCTGGTTTCCAGCAATTCTGCAAACTATGAGAGAAGTGTGTCTAGGCACAAGATCTGTGTTATTGCTATATTTTGTTAAGAAATACATGAAAATGAATTCACAATCAATCATTACATACTATTTATATAAAGTAATTTCAGGCACATATCTTTCTATTATGAAATCTCAAATGAAAACAGTTACTTGAACCTCTGGAGTTTCCGCATTAATCCACTGTATCTGCAACAAAAAACAAATCGTCAATGCGGGATTGAAGAAGCATCCTGGCAGAGCAGCAAGAAATTAAAGGCAGCAGTAACTGGAGCGAATTGTCTCGCATTAGCCGGCTGTTCTCGTCTGCATTTCACAGTCGGCTGTTCCCGTTTGCATTTCACAAACGATACTGTATCAGGAGGAAACTACATCCAAATGAGCCAAAACATTAAGAACATGAATGGTCACGGTTGCATTCCTGAAACCACCAGAGAGGTTGTTGCAATTTGTGATGGATTGCCGTTACGCATTAGTGGGAAACCTCCACCACAAGGAAGGGCTGCATCCTGCCACATTGCAGCCTTAACCGCCATCAGTCACAGGTGGACGCCATTTCCATAACAAATTTTATAAACAAACCTCTAACTGTGAGTTAAAAGATCAGGATGATCTAGAGCATCCACTTGGCGGGATTTGCAGGATCCCCAAAATACCATTGAATAACGCCTATCGGCCTAAATATGAAAGATTAGAGCAGGGGATGCTTCTCACCTAGAAGGATTGATAATGCTACTTCTATTTCTCAAAATTGACAACTTGGCCCTCTTTGTGGGAGACAAATGTAACAATTCCAACAAACCCTGGAACCAAAACAAAGACAACATTCCATATTAGACAAGTCTCTATCAAAATTTATTCAATATCTTTTAATTTTTTTATGCGTGAAGAGAATAATTGTTTTGTTGAGGTCTCTGCAAAAACTCGCCATTGTGGGTTGCTAAATGTTGTCATGGTGAAGAAAAGGAATATAGACTTACTTCCACAACATTTCTAGTAGTGTTCCAAAGTGTTGGAAGAGATCTTCCTCTGACGGAGAATTTAGCTTCCACTTTAAGGTTTTCGAATCTCACTTCCACCATAGGCAAGGTGATACCCACCCTGAAAACAAATTATACAGCCTTGAGACAAGAAAAAAAATCCAAAATTCATGTGATCTGTTTATACTAAAACTTAAAATTTGTGTTTCAAGTATCACTTGAAATTTTCCATAGGTTAGACAAGGGCATAGTTATTACTTACTACTCAAAGGTGGTTTTTCTAATTTTCCAATAATTTTGGCCTGAATTTAATTCAATTTAATTCAATTTATAATTGGACCCCTTATGTAGAAATCTAAGTGTGATTCACTTAAATGGAAGGGCTTTGTGGTGGTTTATGAAATATATAGTCAAATTAGAACATAATGGCTTGCTTCTGAGATTAAAAAAACTTACTTGATTGATAAGAAGCTACCTATAGGGACTTGGGAAAATGAAGGTCAGTCCTAAAGAAAGATTAAATTTCATAAGTGAATTTGACTCAATGATTATATATACAAAATAATGGTATCCACACGAGGAAATCTATGTTTTAGAGACTTTCATGATAAGTTGACATCACAAAAAGGTATGAAAAAAAATTCACCAACATGATGAAACATAGTTGTGTGCGAACCGAGTAGGTAAGTAGATGAGGAGGAACATGTCATACATTACTATAGGGCGAAGTTGAATAGGAGACACATTCTTTTTACCTTATAAATTACCTAACTTTTGTTCCGCTGGTATTGAGCTCTCGAGTAGAACCATTTTCATGTGGGTTGAGAATTGAACTTCTACTTTTGGACTAGAACCCTACCCATACACAGAGGTTAGGAGCAATCAGGTTGACAACACACTAAATTGCATAATTCAATGTGTTATAACAACAAATGAAATGATCAAATAAAATTGCAGAAATGGAAACACTATGCATGTTACCAAAAACACAAATTTTGTTCATTAGTGGTTGTGTACAATAGTGGTAGCAATCTCTAGATATGTAACTACTCAGATTACTCAAATATGAGCCAATAAGATCTAACTACTTAATAAAGCAAGCTAGGAAGTGTATACACAATTTGTAGAGTGTTTCTGACAAATAGTAGGTTGCTTATACACTCATTTTTTTTTGAAATATATAAGAGAATATATATGGATTGTTTAGGCTAGACATCACTGTAGGGTAATGGATATATATTTCTCTAATGTAAAATTGTGTCTGTATGGACTTCCATGGACTTCAAAACTACCATATCACCGGCTGAGCTTTAGTAGAAGGTAGAGAAAGAAAAGAGGCAAAAAAATCTCGAGAAAGCACAAAGTACTAATTACTATACAATGAAGACAACCCACAACAACATTACTACATAGATCTGTCTATCCTTTTCCTTAGTTTTTGCAACAACTTCTCATTATCTTCTCCAGGAAGCTTGATCAACTTATCTATCAGCTTCTTCCTGTCGGAGGTCCTCATTTTAGAGACATCAATTTGCCTGTAAACAATGTCTCCTCCTTCCTGCTGATGATTCTCCTCGAGAAGATCAGTTCTCAGACGATCATGAGTTGGGAGTTTCTCATGCAAGCCATCTCCATGCCATGCTATTCCCTCTGTTCAGGTCTCTAGCTTAGCTGTTGCGATGGTGGATCCTGATTACCCACGTTGCTGCTGATTCCCTGGTATATAGGACCTAGGAATTATTCCCTCTTGGTCATCCCTTATCCACCTCTACCACTAACAGCACTGCAAACCCCAACACCTTCCCCAGTACCATCATCTCTTACAGGTCGATAGCTTGAGCCCGCGTTTGACCTTGATGACCTAGAACCAGCTGCTCTTCTTGTTCCATTATCCGTAGCATACCTTCCACCAGGTTGAGATCTAGTTCTGTGTATATTTGCTTCTGGTATTAGCTCAACAATAGAAGGAACTTGAACCATAATTGGACCAGGTCAACTGTTTCTTTTTCATGCAGCCAGACTATCCCAACCCATATTCTATTCTCCCATTAGCAACCGATAACAAGCCATCCCCATTTTTTATCCCATCCTAGAGCAAGCACACATGAGCAGGGATCAAGGCGCTCAACCTCCCTCCGCGAAATCTCGTCCAACACTGCCATTGCCGAAAATCCACGAAAACCCTATGCTCCGTGCACGAAACCCATATGCATATGGTTGGTTTGCAATAAAAAAATCCCCACCATATTGGGGTATTTATATAATATATAATATAAGCCTTTATACCCTTAATATAAGGTAAATATATTGTTTTGAATTTTTAAAATTTTTTAATCCTCAATATGAACTAACTTGTTATAATATTGCCCTGTGCTCATAGCCTCCAATTGTTCTTTGATATGTGACATTGTTGTAAAGTATGAGTGAATGATTTCTCTTTTTAATTTTCACTCCCTTAAGTTGATTTCTCAAGGTCATTCTTCTATTGATGTTCTTTCCTTTAAATAGACTTGTTAGAGCATCAATTAGAGTATTCTTTTATGATATTTGAGGAATCAAATAATCGTTAATGGAATCAGCTATGATCATTTTGACTTTGAACATGTCCTTCTTGTACTTGTTCTTTGCTTCATCTCCCTCTCGCTCCTTAACCTCGTCTTTGATGTAGCCTTTTAGATCACTCTTCCACGATAAACATGATTTTGTACTTCCATACTTTGAAGTTTTATGTTCCTTCAAGCTTTTAATCAAACTTGGTTTTGTTTGTCATTAACCTCAAATGGAAATATAAAAAGTAGGGACTGCTTCTCGAATGCAGTGCTCAAGGTTGAATGCAGAAATCAAAATATAAACCGGAGACATAATACGAATCATTAATACACGAAATTCAATACACAAAACCGTCAATGACCAGAGCCGAGGCCGTGAGACACATCATGGGGATCGCTGAAGGCCATTGAATGGCGAGGAATGAAATATACCTCGTGTTTGTCACTAACCTCAAGTGGAAATATAAAAAGTAGGGACTGTTTCTCGAATGCAGAGATCAAAATATAAATAGGAGACATAATACGAATCATTGAATGGCGAGGAATGAAATATACCTCTTGTTTGTCACTAACCTCAAATGGAAATATAAAAAGTAGGGACTGCTTCTCGAATGCAGTGCTCAAGGTTGAATGAAGAAATCAAAATATAAATGGGAGACATAATACGAATCATTAATACACGAAATTCAAGACACAAAACCGTCAATGACCAGAGCCGAGGCCGTGAGACACAGCGTGGGATCGCTGAAGGCCATTGAATGGAGAGGAATGAAATATACCTCTCTGTAAATACACGAGTGTGTGAAGTCAGCAGGGTGTGACGCTGAAATTGTCCATGTGTTTGTCGTTATTGAACGATATCTACCATGCACACTCTGCGCGGATACAGTAATCTGAATGGAGTTTATTGAGGGATATCAGTAATCTGAATGGAGTTTATAATTTCCTTTCCCAGCAGAAAGATTTCAAGTCAATATTTCATTTGCTGCGTTTCTGTAGAGAGGGTGCAGGTATGACAACTAGATCCATGTATGTACAGGATATGCGATTAGTTTGCCGCGCATTTGTAAAAGGTGTAGGGATGGCAACTAGATGAAGCAGAAGAGCATTAGCACCAGGGTTGGAATTTCATTTCATCTTTACCCTTTAAACTAAATTTTTTTGACGTTTTATTAAAAGAGTTATTTTTCAACTTTTTATTAAGAGAGTTACTCTTTAAAAAAAATTCATTAATAAAATTTTATGATAGAATTTAA
This sequence comes from Pseudotsuga menziesii, assembly GCA_001517045.1. NCBI lineage: Eukaryota > Viridiplantae > Streptophyta > Pinopsida > Pinales > Pinaceae > Pseudotsuga > Pseudotsuga menziesii. The sequence goes on along the minus strand of LPNX010644629.1, from coordinate 78,332 downwards.
GCAATTTTTATTACAGAATTTAAGCAATGAAGAAATTAGTTTTTATTATATATTTAACAAAAATTTAACAAAATTTCTTACCAAATATAACACAAACCAATAATTAACACCCACCAATATCCATATTACTTCCAATTAAAATTCTGGTTTAGAAATGGGTTTCAAAGTTCAGACTCTCTTAAAATAGCTAAACCTCAAAAATATATTTTTGCCTGTGATGGACAAAACTCCTCAAATTCAAACACTGCTTGTCATAAAATTCTATGCAAAGCTTGATTAATTCATTAATTTCTGAATAGCGTACATGGTGCTCTTTCCAGCTCTTTCCACTTTTTAGCAGTGGTCACAAGGCTGGTCCGCTGGGCCAGGGCAATGGGAGGGTTATGATGAGGTTTTTATAAAAGTCTAAACCGTCAAAATGACGTTTTACCAGAAACTTTAACAGTTTAACAAAATGGGTTTGGCAAAATTTTACCCGGGAAAAATGTGCAAAAACAGGCAAATGCCCGTCAAATTCCAACTCTGCTTCGCAGCCAAAATTCTCGGCTGGTTTGACGCATGTGGAGTTTATACTTTCCAGAGATATTCTGTCGTGTACCCTAGATTGAACTTTTGTAAGTGGAGTCGTCATTATCGAGCGTGGAATTTCAAATCTACTATGCCTTGTCAAATGGAGATTTGATGATGGTATTGGATTTTTCATGTTTTGTTTTTCACTGTACTTTTCAGATTTGATAATTGTATTGGATTTTTCATATTTTTCATTACTTTCTATACAAATTTATGGTGTCAAATTTATTTAGATTTTTATATGAAATTTCAGCTTAAATGTTATTAAAAAAATAAAATAAATATACTATGAAAATTTACTTTATACATAATTAAATGTATATCAAGAGTTGTAAGATTATGACTTTTCAACCTTGAACATGATGTGGACAAAATCTCAGAACTCTAGTTTTGTATTATGGTTATGCTCATATTTTACACCTAGATGTCTCTTAAATACACATGGAACCCTTCATGTGGCACAAAATGTGAATATGTAACAAAAATAATGTATTGTAATTCGTGTTAATAAAAGAAATGTATTACAATAATAATAAAAATTCACTTAATACTTATTGAATTGTATTTGAATAGCATTACCATCATGACTCTTGAACATCATGCTAAAAAAAAATGGAAAATTTACTTTTGAGTTATCATCTTGCTCACATTTTACAAATAGATATGTCAATTGCACATGTAACATCAAATAACCCTTAGTTGCTCGTCCACGTCTTATGGACCCAAAACCCATAGCTTATTTTGTTGGCGGTGAGGCAAGACACCAAGCTTCAAAGTGACACAAAATGTGAAGTTGTATTAAAAATAGTGTATTGTTGGAATCTAGAGTTGTAAGCGTGTAACACAAAATAATTTTCTTAGATTAATTATGCTAGAATTTGTCAACTAAAATAATAAATATATTACTTAAAAAAATAGAACACTTACTTGTCCAAAATATGGAAAATTTAGTTTTGAGTTATGAGAGTGCTCAGAAAGTACAAATAGATATGTCACATGGAACATCAAATTACCCTTCAAGTGGCACAAAATGTTAAGTTGTAACAAAAATAGTGTACTGTTGGCCATGTCTGCATAACCCTACATAAAAAGTGATTTTTCAAATCAATAAAGAGTATAGTACATCAAATTATGTTTCTATTGAGTTATATTTCAATAATGTTATTTCCATTAAAGATGTTGAAACTAGCGTGAGAGCGTGTATTTGCCACAACCTAGAAAATATTAAATAGATATGTCATTATTTTTAAAATCTACCCCAATTCATGATACCATAGTATGACAAGTTTAAAAGAAAAGGAAATCTAGGTAAATGATTCCATTGGTAGAAAAGTGGACAAAGGTTATCATAATTACACCTAGACCTCAATAGCATAACAACCATGTTTGGTTTTCTTGGAAAGTTTTGGATATTGTCGCTTTGCTTTTCCATATGGATTTATAAGAACGTGCAACACGTTGGCTAAGAGGCATAACTAGTGCAAACAAATGGAAGAATAAATAGAAATGTTGATGCCCCTTGAGTAATTGAAATGTATTTTAAAATTCTAAAAGCAAAGGGTAGCATGTGCTCGGAGCCATTGAGATGATACTAATTGAGAAGTTGTTGTGAATTCACCTTAAAAATTTCTTCTATATTGGACATTTGACCACGTTCTCCATAAGTTGCACATGTTCTTGAAAAAATTAATTTCTTCGCCCCATGTGCACCCATAGATTCTATTGCTATCAATGTATTGGATGTAAAGACATGATGGTACCTGCAAAAAAACGATCATTTAAAAACTATTGCAAATAAACATTGTAAAAATTTGGACTTACTATTTTTTTTCAAACAATATTTATAATATAATGCACTAATTTGAGGATCATTGCAATTTGCCAAAAAAAAACAAAATGAACTAACTCTGTAAATACTAATGCAATATGCAATTTGCAAGACTTTTGTTTCCTTTTTCTGGGGGGGGGGGTTGGAAAAGTTAAGCATACATCAAGCATAAAATAAATTTGTATACAAAATTTCAAACTATATATTCATTGGAAAACCTAAAAGCTTGATCAAAGAAGGTTATTTTAATGCTAGAAAGCATTATCAATAAATTTCAAAATATAAATCCTAGGGCATTGCAAAACAAGGAACATGAGACTTTTCAAGTGCAATACTTTTGTCTCCTTTTGTTTTTGGGATGTTTCAACTTTTAGTTCTACTACTTAGTTCAGCATTCCTATCCATGTATTTGAAACCATGATGAATTAATGGAATTTGGAATTAGTTTTGAAAGCCAAAGGAGATTGACCTCCTCATCTAAAAACAATAATCTATACTCTAAAATCAACTTGAACTATTGGTTATTTGAATAATACATTATTTCTCATTACATTTAATGCCAATATACCTTCAACTATGGGTTATTGGAACAATACATTATTTCTAATTACATTTAATACTAATATAATAGTGGATGCAGTCACCCATAACAAGAGTAATCTACTACTAGATTTCAAAGTTGTAAGCCTCTAACATAGAAAATGAATTTATCATATTAATTACGCCTTAACCTTAAAATATGATGCAAAATAAATTACAACCAAATAGAACCTATAATCTTAATAAAATCAACAATCGCTTTTTAACAAAATATTCATTGAATTTGTCAACTAAAATAATAAAAATATATGTTATTTAAAAAATAGAACACTTATCCATTTTTATGCAAATGGTCACTAATGCTGTAACTTGCAACTTCCACAATGATTGAACGTGGACAAAATATGAAAAATTAGTTTTTCACATGGAACATTAAATAACCCTTCAAGTGGCACAAAATGTGAAGCTATAACAAAAATAGTGTATTGCTAAAATTGTGATAGGTAACACCAATAATCTACTGCTGGAATTTAAAGTTGAATTTGTCAACTAAAATATTAATTTTTTTGTAAATAGAACACTTGCCCATTTCGATGAAAATTATCACTAGTATTGTAACTTGTAACGTCCATAACGATTGAACATGATGTGGGAAAAAACTGGAAAATTTAGTTTTGAGTTATGGCCGTGCTCATATTTTAAGAGCATATATGTCTCTCAAATGCACATGGAACATCAAATAACCCTTCACTTGGCACAAAATATGAAGCTATAACAAAAATAGTGTACTACTGGTAAAGTGACACATAACAAAAATAATATGCTATCAGAGAAAATTGTAATCCTAAAACACAGAAAATAAATTTCTCATATTAATTATGCCTTAAAATTTACACTCAAATAAATGACAACCAAATAGAACCCCTAAGCTATAAAATCCACAATTATTTTTTAACTAAAGTCATTGAATTTGTCTATTATTAAGAAAATGCTCACTAGTGCTGTAACTTGCAAATTGCAACTTCTATAAAAACAACTAATTGTTCAAAATTTTCAAAATTCATGCAAGAAATATTCTTAAACTAAAAATAAGTTGTAAGAGATGAATGATATATTTATGTCATAAATTTAATATAATATAGAACAACACAATGTGCTTAAAATATTACTTCTTTTGTTCAATCTTTTCATAACCAAAGTCCTTCAACTCAATGACAAGTGATTGTTCAAAATTTTCAAAATTCCTTCAAGAAATATTCTTAAATTAAAAATAAGATGTTAGAGACAAATGATATATTTATGTCCTAAATTTAATATAATATATAACAAAACACTCTGCTTAAAATATTACCTCTTTTGTTCAATATTTTGATAAACAAAGTCCTTCAAAATTCCTACAAGAAATAGTCTTAAATTAAAAATAAGTTGTAAGACACAAATGATATATTTATGTCCTAAATTTATTATAATATATAAAAATGCACTGTGCTTAAAATATTACCTCTTTCGTTCAATCTTTTCATAACCAAAGTTCTTCAACTATAGTTATACTTCATTAGAAAGTCAAAAACTCACCAATAGATATCTTTTTGCATCCATCCCAAAAAAGTTATATAACTCGTTTGAAAATAAACACAACTGACTTGAGAATATTAGGAAGACTTCCCAACTCTCAAAGCTCAAGAACTCTTCTTGACTTTGTATCTCTCCATATTTCATACAGTGCATTAGAATCAATAGTAAATAATTCAAGTCCATTTAAATATATTCTCATTAGCGCATCTAGTGTATCCAATCCTAACCATGATTTTCGAATGTACTTAGTGATATTTTGTTTAGAAAATCATCTTTTACATTCATCTATACTTGCAGGAATAGTGAGTACAACTTGCCATAATTTCATTATATGAGGATAATTTTTGTTCCACTATTTTGTGTTATGAAAGACCTTCCATGCTTCTTTCATTGAGAATCCCTCACAAGCCAGATTTAATGAATCAACAAAAGGGTGCTGCTCTCTTTTGCAGGATTTAACATCAAACAAATGTACATTTGTCACATCATTTGATATGGTATGCTGCAAATGTTGAAATAGTTTAGAAATCCAACACGATGAATCTTTCTCGCAACTCCGACGTTCTTCTGGATAATAACTAGGACTAAACAACTTTTCCACATTAAGAAGATGAAGATCTGGAAATATTTCATTCAAAGAGTCTATGAGAGACTCAATATATCCTTCTATGAGTTGCTCACAAGTCTCTTGTGTGCCTTCTATATGAGGTTTCATAGTTTGTTTATGTTGGAATATAATCCGTCAGGATTATACGTTAGTGTAAATACTAGGAATCTAAAGAGACTCTCGGATGTGTAATCCCAAGAGTCATTGTAAATGTATAAATAAATTCCTTGGATATGAAATAAATGAATCGGGAGTTATTTTACCTGACAGTGGTATCAGAGCACCACCTGCCATAACTCCCACCTATGTTTCAATCCTGGCATTTTGCCTGCCAGACCTTCGTTCTGCCAAATTCATTTCAGGTTGCCTGCCCCGTCAGTCTGCTAGTCGCATGCATTTCTCCTGCCAGCCTGCATACATTCATTGTATGCGTTACATTTCCTTCAGGTTGATTTTTTTGTGCTGCGATTTTGTAGAGACTCCTCCATCTTTGATTGAGAGTCTTCCACTCTGCATGAAACCCTAATCCCGCGAGTGTTTTGTATATGTATTATTCTGCATAGCGTTCTCTTACTCTGTTGTTGCATGTATATTCATGTTTGTTGAAGACCAGTGATTAAATTCTCACGCCATTAAGTGGAGACCGTGAAGCAGTGTTGTGTGAGCTACGATTTTGAATGAAGGTTCGTTTTTGCATCGATAAGACATATCTATTCAGTGTCATGTTGGTTTTCTACCTTGCTGTGTTGAATGTAGTTTTGCATCTGCATTCATGAACATTATTGAATCACTGTGAAGGTGTTCTCTCCAAAGTTTATGGAAACCCAATTTTTTGCGGGCCGCCTCTTCATTCCTCATCGCTCCATTATATGTTGACTCTGCTGCTATCGAGACTGTCTTTATTTGATAATCATGGGTTTAAATAAAGTTTCAATATTTATGTGTGTGAAAGACCATTCTTAGGATGTGTAACCTACTGAAGACTCGCATCCGTTCACTTAATTGAAGAACTGAAGTCGTGATATGATGTTGCTATGTATTTGAAAACCGATGGTGCATATTCAGAGCCCTTTTCAAGAGCGTGGAGTTGTGTGAAGTGCATGTAGTACTGCTGTGAATTCAAGGAACCGCGACCTCTCATCTCACTGCTATGTTGGTGTGAATTTAATTTATTTCTAGCTACATTGAAGACCGTAAAGACTACGTTGAAGTGTATTTCTATAGACCGGTGAGAAGACTACAATGAAAATCAAGCATTTGTGTGAAGACTACTCTATCTATGCAAATAACTACGTTTGGGTGCTGATATTTGGAGTAGAGGTGTGAGAGAGACTTTCTCTCCACCATATTTGTGTCGCGACAACATTGTTTCAGGATTTGCGAACTCATGGACGTGAGCGATTTGCAAAAGGCTGAGAAAGCTTGTTGAAATAATCATGCCCTCAGTGAGCTGCATGGAGATGCGTTCTGGCTGCATGATGGTTGTTGTGACCTCTGTGTTGAAGATTGAAGCCATGATATGCTGCTGCTGTAAGTTAATTGTAGCATGAAGAATCATGAATTCTCACTTGCGTGAAGGTAATAAGTTAGACATTTTGCTGAGATTGTGACCATTGGCATACAAAAACCCTAGTTTATATGCGTTGAGTATATGCTGCCTATTAAAGAGGCCTCTAAATGCTGTGTATAAGTCATGAATGGTGAGGCTGTTGTATGAGCCTGGGCTTGTTGTATGAGTTATTATTGTTGCATATTTGATGAGCCATGATTGTTGTGGAATTTGAAGCTCGTGACTGATATCTTTAACTGCGTGAAGAAGCCTGTGTATGCTGTGAACTTGCATTGTATTCACTTGGAATGGCTGCGCTTTCCTTTTAGAGCTGCAAAATTTGAAGCTGCATTGTTGAAGAGGAGAGGCTCGGTACTGCAATTGTTCACATTGTTGGTGTTGATTGCATTGAAGATTGAATTGTTTAAGCTGAGAAGATTGCTACGACCTCCAAGGTGACTGCAATTTTTTTCTCTGTGAAGAATCCAATTTTGAAGACTATAAGTGAAGCTAGGTGCTCTTGATGTGTACCTTCTTTTAAGTTTGAAATGCTGCATAATTGTGTATGGTCATTGTGAAGTCTGTGCACTTACCATATAAAATATATTGTTTCAAAATTGTTTTAGTTTGATGTAAATACTATGGCAGCGACATATACCTACATAGTGAATAGAGCTTATTAAGACATTGTTTGTAGCTAGTGTAGCTATAATTTTACAAGGACCGTATTGTAAAAAGGTGGCAGAGACTTAGACCTGCACCTTTACTCTTTCTTCTTTTGTTTTAGTTGCAAGATTCATCACAGAAGATGCAATCTATAGCATATGTAGTTGGTGCCACTCTCTTGGGCAAAGAGAGAGGCAGAAGAAGAAGAAACTTCAGACGTAGAGGAGGTAGAAACAACTCCAGCAAAAGATCAGATTTGCAGTGCAAGCGTTGTGGAAAGACTGGACACACATCAGATTAGTGTTGGGTTTCATGGGACTCCATCAAAGAAAGACATAACCAGAAGAAAGATGACAATAAAAACCAAGATGCTAGTAAATCTTATGATTCTGCTCATTGTATTGTTGCACATTGTAATCTTGGAATTAATGAAATGACTTCACTTTCATCTTACAAAGATTGTTGGCTGCTTGATACTGGTGCAACATCACACATGACTTTTAGAAAAGACTGTTTTGAAGAACTTAATGAAACAATAAATGGCATAGTGTACTTTGCAGATAAGTCAAGTCTTAAACCAAAGGGAATGGGCACCATTCGACTGAAGATGCCTGGATTCCCTGATTTCTTGTTGAAGAATGTTCTTTATCTTCCAGAGTTGCAGAGAAGCCTGCTTTCCTTGGTGGATATTCAACAGTGAGGCCATTCCATCCACATGTTTGATGGAATCATAGAAATAAGAAATTCCTCTGAAAACCAAGTCATCATGACTGGATACGAAGATGGGAAGCTGCTGAAGCTAAAGGGTTCATCTGCAAGAGTTCAGAACTATGCCTACCTCTCTCAGCATGGAGAAGGTAATTTGTCATCAAGTTTATTGTGGCATGCAAAATTTGGTCATCTAAATTATAACAGTCTTCATTTGTTGAGAAATAATGGTGTATTTGGTTTGCCCACCATTCCCAAAGAGAAGAGCAAATGTGATGCATGTATATTAGGGAAACACAGTAAGCTGCCATTCCATGAATCTAATTTCAGAGCAAGTAGGAAATTAGAATTAGTGCATTCTAATTTATGTGGGCCAATGCCAACTCCTTCTGCCAATGGGAATAAGTATTTTATGACCTTTGTTGATGACTACTCAAGAATGTGCTGGATTTACTATTTAAAGTCAAAATTAGAAGCATTTCAAACATTCAAGGACTTTCATGCATTGATAGAAAAACAAGCACAATCTAAAATTGGTACACTTCATACTGACAATAGGAAATAATACACTTCAAATGCTTTTGAAGATTATCTTCGCCAACATGGAATTGCACATCAGACTACCGTTCCCCACAATCCTCAACAAAATGGTGTAGCAGAAAGAATGAACAGAACCATAATGAATATATTTTGCTCAATGATGTTTTTTGAGAATGTAAAACTAATGTTTTGGGGTGATGTGGTAAAATGTGCGGCCTATTTGAGAAACATAAGTCCCTCAAATGCTCTTGATAACAAGACTCCACATGAAATGTGGTTTGGCCATCTCCCTTCAGTCAGGCATCTTAGAGTTTTTGGTTCCACCTATTATGCCTTGATTCCAAAGGAGCAAAGAAACAAGCTTGGTGCTCGAAGCAGAAAATGTATTTTCCTGGGGTACGAAGAATACTCCAAGGAATACCGTCTATATGATGAGGTAAACAATAAGTTTGTTATTTCCAGAGATGTCATTTTTCTTGAAACTAATAAAAATGACCAGTACATTGAGAGACAGCTTGATCATTTGGAAAAATATCCTCGTCCAAAGAAATATTCTGAAAATGAATATGAAATTCCAAACCTTGAAGGGGGGATTCCTATTCTGGATCGACCTTTGGAATTTCCATACGAAGCACCAACTCCCCCACATGAAGAAGTTCCTTCTACTTCACCTGAACAAGAGGTTCAACTGGATGATGTGATTGAGAGAATTGGAAGACTCTCAATCAATGAAACTAATAAAAATGACCAGTCCATTGAGAGACAGCTTGATCATTTGGAAAAATATCCTCGTCCAAAGAAATATTCTGAAAATGAATATGAAATTCCAAACCTTGAAGGGGGGATTCCTATTCTGGATCAACCTTTGGAATTTCCATACGAAGCACCAACTCCCCCGCATTAAGAAGTTCCTGCTACTTCACCTGAACAAGAGGTTCAACTAGATGATGTGATTGAGAGAATTGGAAGACTCTCAATCAATGATGAAGCACCACCAGCTGATCAACCAGGACCATTACGGAAGATTCCTAAATGGGCCACAAAGACACTTGAAAGTGTCCATCCGGATGAAGTTGGAAAGACGGGAACGAGAAGTTCAAAAAGACATGAAGATGGAGGAGAAGCAGATAATTCAGGTGATGACATGGATGTATCATTTGATTGTGAATTTAATTTATCTGCTAACTTTGAACCAACTTCCTTTGAAGAAGCTTCTACTCGAGTTGAGTGGAAAGAATCTATGCAGAATGAGTATGATGCACTTATGAAGAATGGAACTTGGAAGCTGGTTGACCCCCCAGTTGGAACCAAACCAATTGGCTGCAAGTGGGTGTAGAAGAACAAATACAAATCAGATGGCTCACTTGACAAGCACAAATTGAGGCTTGTAGCAAAAGGCTATGCAGAGAAGGAAGGAATTGACTATGAAGAAACGTTCTGTCCTACAGCAAAATGGGCTACCATCCGTACCTTACTCTCTTTAGCTACTCAAAATGGGTGGAAATTTCATCAGATGGATGTGAAGACTGCTTTCTTGAATGGAGACTTGAAAGAGGATGTCTTCATGTCTCAACCAGAAGGCTTTGTTGTGAAAGGAAAAGAACAAAAGGTATGCAAGCTGTCTCATGGAGATCATGCAAATAGTCAGTTTCGGTAGATTCAACAATAGAATCAGAAGATGTGGCTGCAGCTTAAGCAATGAAAGAAATAGTATGGCTCAGGAAGATACTTGAATATTTGCAAGAAAAAAAAGAGAACTCCACTCCATTATTGATCGACAATACTTCTTCAATCAAGCTGGCTAAGAATCCCAGATTCCATGATCGAACCAAACACATCAACACAAAGTATCATTTGATTTGACATCATGTAGAGGCCAAGACAGTCCATCTTCGACATTGTTCCACAAATGATCAAGTTGCAGACATCTTCACCAAAGCACTTGGACGAGAAAAGTTTGAAAGATTCAGAAACATGCTCAGACTTAACAACATCCCTTCAGATTAAGGGGGGGATTGTTGGATTATAATCCGTCAGGATTATACGTTAGTGTAAATAATAGGAATCTGAAGAGACTCTCGGATGTGTAATCCCAAGAGTAATTGTAAATGTATAAATAAATGCCTTGGCTATGAAATAAATGAATCGGGAGTTATTTTACCTGACAGTTTAATATCAATATAATCAATATTCATAGTTGCAATATAGATATATTGTAACTCATGTCTATCTATGAGTACTCCATCTTTAATTTCAATGTATCCATATTGTGAATCTAACTGAAATTTTGAAAGGTAAGTTGTACCTTATTCAAATGTTTCTTTTCTCAAAAACCATCTTGACAATGTAGTTATGGTTACTTCAAGAGCCAACCCAATAGTTGTAATGTCTACATTTTCTTCTTGAAAAGTCTTGTTTAACTTATGTAGTTCACCAAACACATCAAAAAGCATATGAAAAAAAAACTGAATGGAATAAATTCGTGTCTTACCATACCACGATGAAGTTTTTCTTTCATTTTTACACAATGTTAATATTACCAGCATAAGCATCACAAGCCTTATAATAACTTCTCCCCTTGATAACCATCTCACGACGTGTATTTGTAGCACATATATTTTTTTCCCTTTTCCATCCATTACATTTTTCAGCTTCATAGACTGTGAAATGTGTGGACCAAGACCTTTTGAATATAAATATGTAGCATAGAGAACAATATGTTTCTCAATGTTTTGATCGGTACTTTCATTAACCATTAATGAGAAGAAAGAACTATCCATCATATTTTTTATCTGAATCTATTCAACGTGTCTTGATATGTAATATATAAAATCATTTGCATATGTACAATTTGTGTATGAAGAGTACTCTTGAGGCTTTGGCATATCTCGTGTTTTTGCATCTATGAGAAATTTGCATAGTTTTTCATACATTGATAAAGATAAATCTTCTTAGCACACAAAATATAAGATTTTCATGGTATAAATAACTCTATCCTTATTTGCATTTTCCACTTGTCTAACATGATTTGAAATTGGCTTCATATTTCTCTCTAATGTACTAATTCATCTTTCCTTAGCATCTTTATGTACTAGTGATTTTTCATGAGTAACAAGAGCATCATGTTGTAATTATTTACAACCATTTCCTAGATCCCATGCTCCACTCATCCGATACTTCTCACAGTAGCTACATTTCATATATATTTTATCATCGCGCCTCACATAATTCAACCAATCAAAATTATTGTTGATGTATTTGTAACTTAGAAATATATTATGATGTATATTATCATTGTATGTTGTTGTACCCCCATTGGGGATGTGTCTTACCCCTTTACGGGATGTCTAAATTTTTTCGAGATCTTGAGGTATAACCTCTGTTGTAAGTCAAGGAAATAGTCTCGAGTGTAACATCATGTAATATGTAATTGTGGTCTCTCTAAGAGAAGTGGGACCCATGTGAGATGACATGATGTAGGATCGAGTCTTATATTTGGTTGTGAGTGACTTGAAAGGGTATAAATAGGGAGGCGCTCTCCCTCATTTATACACACCTCACACACTCTCTAAGGCATTTGAGAGAGAGAGGAAGTCATACAAGGAGATAGAGATAATTGTTGAACATTTATTAAAACTGTTTTTTATCATCTTACTATTATGAAGAAGTTTGCAGAGTTTTCTCCTTTATGGTTTCCCCAATGAAAATATTTGTGTCTTGTGCATCTTTTACATTTTATGCATTTTGTTGTACTTGTAATTATTTCAGAGAAATGTCCTAGATAATCTAATCACATCTTAAGAAAATATAGCACTTATCTAACCATTCGATACAACATTTTTTTTTGTTTAAACTTTCATTTTCTCATGATTATCAACCTCTTCTTCAACTTCATTTGTTTCTTCATCAGATAAAGTTCCAAAAATTTCATCAAATTGTTGTTGCAATTGAGTATTATAAACTTCGCTTGTGTTTGATTCATTTTGAATAGTGGAAGTTTGTCCCTTTTTCCATCCATACATGTCTCCAATTGTGACTTCAATTTTTTCTTTTTCTAGACATTGTAAAGTTTAACCATTAACCACCTATATACAAAAATTAGACCAAACCAAAAGAATTAACTCAAACAAAACCACATATAAAAAGTGTGTTTTAGAAACAAATCTATATAATAATAACTTATACAAAACTAATTAAAAATGATAAATTACATTATGAAATATTATAAATTATCAACTAAAACTAAAAAAATTATGTATTTTATAGCCAACAATGATATAACAACACCAAATTTATTATATATTTCATAAGCAAATACTAACATAACCTAGTTATTTTACATATAATATTTTTTAGTTATAGAAAATTTGTGCAAATCTTGTAAAATAGAGTAATTATATTCCAATTATAGCTTCCTATCAAAAATAAAATATATAGAACTTTCTGTTACGATAGTGAAAATAAATAATAAACTAAAAATAATAATAAAAATAAATATTAATTACAATATATATAAAGAAAAACATCAAACAAAAAAAGAATTTAGGAAAAAACAAACATTCAAAGTATATATGCAATTTTATCCTATCATAATGAAAAAAATAATAAAAACAAATATTAATTACAATCTATATAATCTATCTTTGGTATCAAATAAGTTGAAATATAAAATCATTAAGGAAACATTAAAAAAATAAAAATAAACCCAAACATAAGATAATAACATACTTACAAAGAAGCAATTCTAGAAATGTAACTCTAAAAGAAGCAATCCTAACATAAGCAATCTTAAGATAAATAGTTTAAAAAAACTAATTAAATAGAAATATACAAATATAAAAATTAAATCTAGAAACACCTTAAGAACAATTATGAAATAAGTGGAGATACTAAGACACAAATATTATAACAAAACTTAAAGATATCATTCTAAAAATATTTGTTTTCTAAATATTCCATGATAGAACTGTAGGCAAAAAAACTAAAACAAAAAATGACCTAACTAACCAATCACCTAATGATCCAAATTACTTTATTAATTGACCATGTGGCCATCCTCCACTTACAAGAAATCAGAGTATCCCACTTGTATCCCTCCACTTACAAGTAATGAAAGTATCACACTTGTAAAGGATGAATACGAAGTCATCCCATAAGATAATACAATATGGGCTGTCTTAGAATTTTTTTATAATTAAGACAAGTTTTCTTATGCTTTTTAATGAGTTTATCTACGCCTTATATCTAGCACTATTTAAAACTTTTTTATCATTAAGATAAGTTCTTTATGCCTTTGTAATGATTTTATCTTCCCATTTATCCAACACTATTTCGTAGATGTCGTCAAGGAACAATATTACCCTGTGAGAAACTATGATGACTAGTACACAAAATAGACCATTCTGCATCAAGAGAGAGACCAGACGATGTCGGAGTACACCAACAAATTTCATACCTTGCACACAAAGTTGGGTATCAAGGACTTTGAGCAGCACCTGATTTTGAAAAATCAGGCTACATCAGTACATCCGAACAGAGATGGACTTCCTCAACATCTCTTCACTTGGATATGTCTATTGATATGCTGTCAAAATTGACGAAAAATTTAGAAAAAATAACAAGCAAGACTCTGGACCTGCAAATCCATCGCAAAAGGAAGGCAACGGAAACCCTGACATGCAGAAAACATTAGAAGGAAAGGACAACCAGTCCTCGCCATAAGAGAAGAAGGGGGATATAATGAGAAAGGAGGACATCGAGAAGTGATGCAAATTTCATAAAATCCCTTGGCACAACACCTATGAATGTCTCTCAAAGCGGTCATTGGTGGTTGAGATAAAATATTCAGAATCAGATCCTGATTCTGATTCATAACCCAATGCCACAGCCGCAGACCATGGGAAGTAGATCATTGATGCATACCCCACTGCCACTGTTTCTACCACACATATTCAACCAAAGGATCCTGAAGATTCATAGGTGAAGGAGCTCCTCTTCCACTTGCATATGTGGCTGAAGGGGACTCCTCTACATTTTGTTGTTGACAATGATAGCCAAACAAATTTGATCTCAGTAAAAGTCACCAAGAGATTGGAGCTTCCGACAACACCACACCCACAACCCTATAACATTGGTTGGCTTAGAAAAGGACAAGGTATCTGTATTACTCAACAATTCCTCCTACCATATGACATCAATCCCTTCAAAGACGAGGTACTATGTGAGGTGGCTTGACTTGAATTATGTGATTTTCTTTTAGGACAACCATATATGTGGAAGCGTGATGCTATATATGAGTCATGGCCTCGCAGTGTCATTGTCACTTTGTGAGGACAAATCTATCATATCCTAGAAATAGTAGCACTTGCCACAATATCATAGGGTAGGAATATAATCTCCCACACTAGGAAATTATTCCACTTCACAATGGCATCTGAAGGAGAACATAAGATCACAAAGACCTCCACACCCTCTGCACAAGGTGTCTCTGCTCATCATACACAAGAAGAAAACAAAGCCATTGTTCCCTAATCTATCTGAGTACCTCTATGATGCAAGGCCATGAATTCAAGGTTCTCCTCCAAAAACAAATCATCCATACATCAATTACATCCCTCTCGAGATTCCAAAGAAAAGCAACCTCTTCACTTTGGAAAATGTCACACCAAGAGATCAACTCAACACAAATTTTGAGATATGATACAAGATTTGATGCAATGGATACCATTGCTTCCTAAGGAGGGAGTATTGATCTAGATGGAAATCGGTGACCACCCACCTATTACACTGGCTCAAAACAATTGCCCATTGTGGTAGTTTCCTATTATTTTTCTATGGTTTTTCGAGGCCCAAAATTTCGGGGCTGTTTTGAGGCCCTAAATGACGTTTTTTGGTGATTTGGGTGAAAAATGGCATCCCTCAAAATGCATTTGGACACAGTCAAAAGTTCTAAATCTTGGATATACCTTTCCAATGAGCTCTTGAAAGCACAAATCAAAGATCATGTGCAAAATTTATGACCCCGAGAAGTTGATTGTTCAACTTACCACCTTGGGGCCACAAACTTTATGATGATTCATCTTCTAGGGTTATGTTTTAAAATTTTGGAGTTCTCTCCCTAATTATTATTATAAATAGGCCCCTTTGGCCTTATTTTGTATTATGTTTTGCATGGATCAGTGTAGCAGTCACATCTCTTCTTAGGGATAGCTAACACCATTCTAGCTATTGTATTGCAGTTTGTTCTAGTTCCGCCATTTAATAGAATATGTGCTACTATATCTCTGTTATCTTTGCAATATGGTTGTGTTTATGATTCTATATATGTTATCTCATTTCACTCTCACATAAATCTGGATAATACTGAACCTCCAAAAGGAAACTGCGCCCTCCTTTGGGAAATTTTTGTCTGCTTTTACTTATAACAACATTTCTGCCTTTCTTGCTTTTAAGACTGATCCTCGAAAAGGAAACCACACCCTCCTTTGGTCAAATGTTGCCTTATTTCCCTTATGACAACTTTTCTTGGGTTTTAGTACTTTCCCTCTTTTCTAACTACTTTCTTTTGTCAGTCCCTTAACAATTTCCAAATATCCTCCTTGGCAATTTGGGTTGCCCAAGTGCTCCCTCCTGACATGGAACTTATTTCCACATATTTAAATTTGTGTATTAATTAATAATTTCAATAAATCAAACTAAGTACAAGAATCAATAATAATTTCTTAGAAAAATTCTTTATGCTAACTAATTAATGTCACTTAGATCCCCTAGGTATTTGAAATGGTCAACACTTTTGGTGTTCAATTAGGTGGGGACATGATAGTCGTCCCCTCCCAAGTCTACGTGTCCCTAAGAAGAAGCAAACTAGGATGCTGCAAGATCTGCTCTTCCTCCCAAGTAGAATCTTCATTGGTTAACCCCTTCCACTATATCATATACTCTTTGATGGTTGTGTTTCTTAGTTTCCTTTCTCTGATCTAGAACACTTTCTCACGTACTAAGACCAAGTGGCCTTCATCATCCAAGGGAGGAAGTTCTTCTGATGCCACTACCTATTGGCCAACTGCTTTCTTCAAATAGGATACATGGAAAAAATTATGGATCTTACTTCCTGATGGTTGTTCCAACTCGTAGGCCACTTCACCATTTTTTATTAGAATCTTGTAAGGCCCATAGAATCTTGGCTGAAGTTTTTGAGCCCTATACTTCTTCAAAGAAGACATTCTTTAAGGTTGTAGCCTTAGGTAGTCCAATTATTCTACATATAATACTATGTCAATTCAATGTTTGTTTGCATACACTTTATGATGGTTCTGAGTCATCTGCAGGTTCTCTTTTAATACCCTTAGAATGTCTTGGTTTTCCTGTAACCAATCTTTAGTGTTTTGGGCTCTACAGTCTCCAAACATTAAATATGAAAAAGATGGATCCTCATACCCATATAAGGCCATAAATGGGGTCATTATGATATAAAGATGAAAGGTAGTGTTATAGTAGAACTCACCTAGCTGGATCTAAGTGGACCAAGCTCATTGCTGTCCTATAACATAATTATGGAGGTACCCTTCAAGCCATTGATTCAACCTTTTAGTTTGTCCATTTGTCTACGTGTGATAACATGTGCTAATGTTAAGGTTTGTTCTGACCAGCCAAAATTGTGCCTGCCAAAAAGAACTAGCGAACTTTATATCCTTGTCACTAATTATAGTTTTGGTAAATCCATGTAGCCTAGAAATATCTTTGAAAAATAGAGCAGCAACCTCACTAGCTGAAGTAGTGGAGGTGACTGCAAAAAAGTATGCAAAAATTTTCAATCTGTCAACCGCAACATTAATGATTTCTTTTTTTTCAGCCTCTGGCATCCCAATGATGATTTCGATGGAGACACTCTCCCATTTCTGTTCGGGAATAGGAAGAGGCTAGAGGAGTCAAGCGGGGTGGGTGTTTTCCAGCTTATTTTGTTGGCATGTATAAAATTCCCTAACATGCAAGAGAACATCATTTTTTAGACCCTTCCAGGTGAATCTCTCTCTTACCTTCAGTAGGTATTCATAAAACCAGTGTGGTCAGCCATTGGTGCACCATATGCAGCTTCCAAAATTTTCTAGTGCATATCTGGGAACTAACAAGATTCTATTCTTGTAGTAGATGAGGTCATCATGTACCTTGTACTCTTTAGTCTATCTTAACCCATCCAAAAACTTCACAAGCAAAATGATTCTTGGAATATTCGATGCCCAACTATATCTTCAACTTAGTTAACATCTACAAAAAAGAGAGTGTCGGATTACAGAAGAGTGCATCATCCACAACATTCATCTTCCCCATTTTATATTCAATGTCAAGATCATATGAATTAACTTTTCTCACCCAGTTCTGTTGCCTATCATTGAGCTCTTTTTCAGTTGGGAAGTTTCTAACACTATTATGATCAGTCTTCACTATGAATTTACCTCCCACCAAATATTGTTGAACCTGGCAAATGTGTGCATAATGACCAGCATATCCTTGTCATAGATTTAATACGGCCTTTCATGTGGCTGCAATTTTCTGCTCTCAAATGCAATAGGGTGCCTCTCTTGCATCAGAATAGCTCCAATGCCTTCTCCAGGGGAATCACATTCCAACAAAAAAGGTTTTTATAAATCAGGAAAAGAAAGTACCAGATAACTTCTCATTATCTCCTTCATTTTTTTAAAAGATTGTTCAACCTCCTCATTCCAACTAAATGCACCCTTCTTAGCCAGATCTGTTAAAGGTGCAGTGTGCTAAGAGTATCCTTCGGAAAATTTGCAGTGGTAGTTACAAAGGCCAATGAAGCGTCTTAGTTCGGTGAGGTTCCTTGGGCTTGGACAATCAAATATGGGCTCTATCTTTTCTTGGTGTACCTTGACTCATTCTTAGAATATCACATGGCTGAGATTGATTAATTCAATCATGCCAAAGTCACACTTGGACAACTTAGCATAAACGGACTGACCTGCAAGTATAGTGAGCACCACATCCAAGTGGACCGGGTGCTCCTCCCATGTCCTGCTATAAATCAGAATATCATCAAAGAAGACAAGGACATATTTACGAATATGCTCATTGAACACCTTGTTCATGCATGATTGGAAGGTTGCAGGAGAATCGGTCAAGCAATATGGATTGAACAAAAACTCAAAATGACCAAAATGAAAATGGAAGGCTACCTTGTGTATGTCTTCCTCCCTCATTCTGATTTGGTGGTATCCTGACCGAGGGTCTATTTTGGAGAAGAATTTTTCTCCATGCAGTTCATCCATCAGTTTTTCAAATAAGGGAATTGGGTACCAGTTATTTATGGTTTTCAGGCTAAAGGATTGGTAGTCTATGCATATTCTCAGTGTCCCATCCTTCTTTTTCACAAGAACCACCAAAGAAGCAAAAGGACTAGAGCATGGTCTAATGAATCCCAACTCAAGGAGTTCATTGATGGCCTTTTCAATATCATTCTTGAATCTCTTTGGATTCTTGTAGGCATGTAATTTTATGGGAAGTGTACCAACTTCCAACTCAATTTTGTGTTCAATGCCATGGTTAGGTAGCCTTCCATGTGGAAGGTTTTCAAAACCCCTTTGTGCTTCTGTAGCATATATTTTATGTCTTTGGGTTTCTAGGAAACTTTGGTGGTAGGTCCCTCAATGTTAATCCAATACTCAACTACCCATTCAATGTCCTCATGGCTCATAATGGATCTCATATTGTTGGCAGAAATTACTTGGCTTGGTTAAGTATTCATACCCTTCATAACTATTGGCTTCTCTTCAGCATCCTTGAAACATATATGGGGTATTTTGTAATTCATGGAATGTTCTCCAATGGATTAATACCATTGAATTCCCAACACCATGTTAGTTTCTACCACATTGACAACATAAAATTTGTCCTTCATTATCTACTCTCCAACATTCACTTGCAGGTTTGGAATCCGTCGATTGCATTCCATGGTATGGTTCCCGAGAATGACCACAATGAATCCTTCAAAAAACTCAGTTGGGAGATTTATTTTCTCCACTAGGGTTGCATCAATAAAATTGTGGGTGGCACCCCCATCAACAAGGACTCTGATTCTTAGGCCTTGCAGTACTCCTTTCATCCTCAATGTATGGAACCGCGGTACTCCGTTGAGTACTACATGTTTTCTTCTTGTTTGAGGGAGATTATCTTCTTCCTTAGTTGTTTCATATTCTCCATAAGTCATCTCATCTTCTTCCAGCTTCTCCTCATCACTTTCAGAGAACACTGCAATTTAGTGTTCCTTCCCCTTTACACACTTGTGTCTTGGAACCCATGGTTCTTTAAAGGAATTTGTTTTTCTCCTCAGCTCATCCCAATCCTTGAAGGAATATGCTTTCTTTCCAGGGGTAGGAAATTTCCTCATTGGAGGTCTATGATTCTACAATTTGAGAGGCATTGGGGGCCTATAAAGATACTTGGTCTTTGAAATTACATATTGGAAGTCTCTAGCTCCGTTCACCGCTTCTTGCATAGTTGTGGGTTAGTAAGTTTTCACTAGCCCTTTTAGAGGTTTTGCTAGTCCTTCTGTAAACAAAGGGATCAACCTATATTAGAAGATATCAGTGGTCATAACTTCTACCTTTTGGAATTTTGACATGTAAGATTGAGGAGTTCCCACTTGTCTAATGTGTTCCAATTCACGGAAATAAATGTCAGGATCTCTCCGATCAAGCCTTTTTTCCAACCTCCAGGTGAATTCATCATAGGTAACTACTTGATCATCGCCCAAGGTCTTCATGCCATGGAACCACCAATCATTGGACTCCCCATCAAGATGTAATGCTACCAAATTTATGGCATCTTTCTTTGCCATAGGATTCAATTTGAAATAGGTTTCCAATTTATGAATTCAATAACTCACTGTCCACTTGGAAGTGTCATTAAAGTAAGGTAAAGTAATTATGCCAATGTCATTCTTCAAATCAAAATTATGATATGGAATCCTTTGAAATCCTCTTGGATTCCCCGTATACTAAGTTTCAAAAAAGTCTTTGTATGGCAGAACCCTTTTGCACTCACTCAAAGTTTGATATGCAACAAACTTGTCCTCCCATGAAGCAATTGTTTCAGTGTGCACTTTAGGGTCTTCCTTTGGGCATTCCATGAAATTGGGAAGGTAGTTTGGGGCTGCATATCATGTTCATACTTATATTCCTGAGGCCTATTCGGAGGCCCACTCTTCAATAATATAGATCCACCCATTATCTTTCTCTCTTCACACTGGGAGCCAATGCTGCTCCCTTCTACATCTTTAGCTACTAGTTTCTTAGCTAGGAATTCTCTGGTCTCTTCACCGGACTGAATGATATTGGATGAAATGTATTGCATCCCTTTAAACATATTTCTCACAATTTTTTTTGATCTCATCCTTCTCATCCATATCTTTGTCGAATCTCCCTTCCACAGATTCCACTTCCTCTTCTTTAGAGACCCTCCTTTTAGAATCAGAATTAAATTTTGGACCCATTAATGAATATCAAGAGTAGGCATGGAGGACATGCTATGATACCGATGTATTATCCATTATCTGATATCATATTAGAATATTAACTCTTATGGAAATTTAATTAAAATTTTAAATGAAAATTTGCACTTATTAGTCAACTCTTGAAACTAGGAAAAAACTCGAAATGTTGATGACACTTTGTAAACATGGAAGTGGGATAATGGAAGAAACCAAGGAAAATTTTAGGATAGAGAAAGTATCTTCCTTAACACATTTAAATCAGGGGTCATTTACGTTTCAGAATCAACTCCACTGAAACCTACTCCCAAGCTTCTGGGTCACCCAACTGTGCAACTAGAAATAACTTTTCAAATCCAATCAACCAGGGGCTTGGGAAATGTTCAGAGGTGTCACTACAACAAAAAATGGATTTAGCATCTCTTTTTTCATCCATTTTTGCATCTAGACTATCTTCTATTGTATTTTTTTTCATTTTTTGGAAAAAATGGTGCAATTTCATGGGTTGGTGCTATTTTAGGCATTTTTTGTGTCCTTTTTATAAATATGGCGTAAATTGCAACATAATTTGCATCGGGTTTTGCACCTGGTTATGCGCCAGGTTTTGCATCAGGTTTTGCAACAGGTTTTGAGCCTAGTTTTGCACCTAATTTTGCGCCTAGTTTGTACATCTACTCTTGTTGCGCCCCCTTTTATGTTCATGTTGCCTCAACTTTTATGCCCTTGTTTTCATCCACTTTTGCATTCTTTTTTACATCCACTTCTGCTTCTTTTTTTGCATCTGCGCCAAGTTTTGCGTCAAGTTTTACATCATATTTTGAGTCTAGTTTTGCATCTCGTTTTGTTTCAGCCAATTTTGCATCCATTTTTTCGTCCCCTTTTGCACCCACATTTTCATCCCTTTTTGCATCCCATTTTGCATCCATATTTACGTCTTTTTTTGCATCTACTATTGTGTCCACTTTTGTCGTGTCCCAATTCACACCCAGTTTTGCACCTACTTTTACACCCACTTTTGCTTCAACTTTTGCATCCAAGTTTGCATCTTTTTTTGTATCCAATTTTACATCAGGTATTGCATCCATTTATGCAACCATTTTTGCATCCACTTTTGCATCGGGTTTTGCGTTGGGTGTTACAACTACTTTTGCATCTACTTTTTTTGCATCCACTTTCGCATCCAATTTTACATCCATGGTTGTATCTAATTTTGTGCCACTTTTTTCATCATGTTTTGCTTCCACGTTTGCATCATTTTTTGCATCCACTTTTGCATCAATTTTTGGTGCACCCCATTATGTGCCCACTTTTGCACCTAATTTTGTTGCATCCGTGTTTGCAACCGTGTTTGCATCCACTTTTGCATCTAGTTTTACACCCAGATGTTGAACATACACTAGTGGAAAATGAGAGATTAGTGACCAAGAGACCAAAATTTTTGATCACCACAGTCTCCTGAAAGGAACAAATGACCAAAATTGATAATTCTAAGTGGGATGACTAAAAATGACCAAGATTAATGACCACTTTTGGTCACGGGATAGAAACCAACTAAAAATGACCAAGATAAGTTACCAAATTTGATCACAGGATATGTAGACTTCAAATGAATAGATAACAATTGGTCATTTATTTGGTCATTTTTAGTTGTGTCACTTCGACACTGGAAAAAATTACTAATTTGAGAACGCATTTGTACATTTTACTAAATTCCAACACTACAGATGGATTTAGAGATTCCGTTAAGGGAGTCTCTGAATCCATTTGCAGTGTTTGAATTTAGTAAATTAATAATGTACTGTCACAACTCAACATGAATTGACCAAATCAATATATATAAAATGCATACTGGTTAATATTATTATAGTATATATAATGACGCCAAATACATTTTATTGTTATATTATGATATATAAACACACATATCTATATATTATAATATAGCTATACATTATTAAATATAAAATAAATAACAAAACCATATAAAAAATATATATATAAACACAAGAAAAACACAAAAGAATGACACATAAAAAAACATGACCCATACAACAAAAGACCTTTCCATTTCAAAAAAGACCGAATATCATCTTTCTATTTTGACAATGACCTAATATCATGTGTCACAACTCAACAACTTGGAATCCCCTTATGTGTATTGAGCAAGAACACATGCTCTTTATTGAGTTCTCTGATAGAATAAAATAGATGTCATGAAATTCAAACTAGTGCCATAGTGTTACAATTTACTAGATTTTATGTTGTGTAGATGGATTCAAAGTCCCATTTCTAGGGGGTCTCTAATTCCATCTGTAATGTTAAATTTTAGTAAACTATAAAAAAGTATTGTCAAAATTGCAATTTTCCATTAGTGAATTTCCTGTTAGAAAGGGATCATATAGATATTATATATTGTAGCTAATATGTAATATTAATATATTATAGTTATATATATTCATATGCTTAATTTTATATTATTTGCATTTATATAATAAGTTAATATATCTTATAATAAAGTTAATATATATAAACATATTATAATTATATATTATATTATATATAATATCTTTAATATTAAAGATTAAATAAAAATTAAAAAAACTAAAACAAAAGCAACAAAACAAACACAACGAAAGTCTCCAAAATTAAGAGGCTTTGGAGGGAAGGGTTAGACATGAGAGGCCATGGAGGGAGGGTTTGTAATGGAATGGCACGGGCCTTGGGATCTCAATTGTTTTAGATTGTTCTAAGGATCAAGGCATTGAAAACCCGGATCTAAACTCTATTAATTTTGCGTTTAAGCGGGTCTTGGGGTTTCATTTCGGATATAAACTTCAAAAAGATTTCAAGGTTTGAATGTAGCGTTTCAATGGCTCAAGTATTAGAGGGCTGGTACAAGCAAATTCTCGTAATTACTCGCTCCTATATCACAGCTTTGATTCTCGGCACTATTGGGTGCTCCCTCGATGTACGCATATCTAATGTCAGTGTATTGTTTTCATGATTTTTTTTGGTCAAGTAACACTTTAGCCTTTATTTGATGAAGATTTTTTTGTGTAGATATTTGTTTTTTCTGCAGATCTTTATTTATTCGGTTGTATTTCAAGGCGTTTCCATCGTTTGTCACGAATGCATTTTCTTTTCGTTTTGATCGAATGGTGGGGGATACAATAGTGGGTCGTGGCCATGAAATATATATATATACTTTTTCTATCAGAAATGGTGGGGGAGGGGGGGGCAACCGAGAATTGGTGGAGTTCGGCTGCCAAACCGAATGAAAGAGCCATGATTACAATGGCATCTGCTAGGCACCATGAGATAGAAGGCAAGGTCAATTGTGGGGGAGTTGTGTGAGTCTTTGGCAGTTAGATCAAGATGTGGGTGGCAAGGGATCATCAAACTCTGCCACAAATGTCAGTGACAAGAAATAAATAGAGGGTGTATTCGATATCCAGATCTCAAACAAAGGAGAGAAGGCTCAGGTAACAATGATCATGAGGAGTGCAATCCGATCTGCATGCAATGAAATTAGGGGGAAATATAAAGGAATGAAGTGCTACCACAGAGCTTCACCCAAATCCATCAATTCAAATTCCATTCATCCTCTTACAAGGCAATGCTAATCGCACTCCTGAAGACGTCATTTTCACGAATCCCTTGCTATGGCAACTAATTGAATATTCGAGATTGGTCATGCGATAAATGGATCTGATATTTCCAAATTTCCAGGCATGTAGAATTCCATTACTTTAAATAAATTCTAGATCTATATATATGATAATCTAGAATAAGAAATTATCTATACATACATTGAGAGTAGTTTCTGAATTGCATGCAAATATTAGTGTGTTCCTGATTGTTGTTAACTGTACAAAATTATCCATAGTGCACACCACAAAACTAAACATACTCACACTACTACATATGGCTCAAAATTTCCACAAAAGTTTTCCACGAAAAAGTTAATATCAATTTTTTCATGAAAAACAGTTTAAAATTTTGGAAAAAAATGGAGATGTCCCCGACGATCATCGCTATAGTGATGCATAGTCCATAATGTTTCTATAGCAACGGACGTTCATTGCTATAGCAATGGAAGTTCGTCAACAAAGATGCACATAGTGGCTTTGCATGCTTTTTGGTGAGGATAAGCATGTTGACTTTGTATTAGAGGGAGAGATGACAAATTTGAGAATAGTTCCTATACACCCTTTCTCATCTAAAATATCTATCAACATAATTAATACTTTCAAATATAAATAATTTTAAATATAAAGAAATTAATAATTCCATAAGATCCCACCACGACATTGACGTGATCTAATTTTTAATATCAATAATTGCTCAATTATAACTAGCAATTGCCCCCAAAAGGTGCAATAATATGCTGATAGATTGTTATCGGATGGTGAAATTGTGAAAAGGGTAAACTAAAATAGAATTGGTGTTATAGGGAAAAAAATCCCCAAAAAGGTGCATGGACTAAGGTTTTGCAATAATTTAGAGTTGGCCTTCTACCCTAAGTACCATCACAAATAGATTACCACTCTTCCAAGGAAGTCCAAGAAAGGGTCAACTTTTAAAATCCCTTCCAGGATATCACAAATAGGCACTTGAATATTAAATGTAGACAAAGTTAGCCACAAACTAAATGTAATAAGTGTTTTCGTGCAGTTATGTCACCCAAAGCTTGCAAAACCTCTTTCTAAAGAGAGAGTATTTATATGAAATGTTTAGTGTTTCTAAATTGTTAATCATCAAGAAAAAGTAAAAGGAAATCAACACATCAATTCACTACTTTTGATTGTGTTGCATATTTTCCCAACAATTTAGAAATAAATTAGCTCACACTTCCCAAGTTTTTGTAATGCTTTTCCTCTTATTCTCTGAGGGGAATATTATCTTGATCTTCATGTGCTTCAAATTTAGAAGATTCTCAACCAAACTCAAAATTGTTGAAACCATGGGTCCCAAAACAATTTTAACAAGCATGTTGACAAAATATTGGGGACACACGATTTCTCTCTCTAGAGAAATGAAGCAATCTTTAAATAGTTGCTTATTTCCAG
>LPNX010644629.1:12925-52087 GCA_001517045.1 Pseudotsuga menziesii | reverse complement strand
TATTATTTTATTATTTTAACTATTATTTTATTATTTTAACTATTATTTTATTATTTTCCTTAGGAGGCCCATTTTAGACCCCAAAATTCCTCTAATGCAAGTGAACACTGAGCTAGGTGTTTCACTAATATTAAACGCTCATGGAGCTCCTCAATGTGTCTTGCACAATGCTTGAAACCCCTCCTCATCTCTAAAACTCGGCATATAGAAACATACTATTGAAACAATACATATGTAGGAGAATTGGCTATGATATATGGTATCCTTCCTCATATCAAATACAAATTGATGACTCATCAATTATATATGGTGGATCCCAATTCATGCTCTACCACATGAACAAGATCATCCCATCACCATAAGTTTATTTACATTAGCCTAAAGGTTCATGGTGCGAAGAAGTACCATTTATACATGCTTGAGGCATTGCATCTTGCCTTTGTTGTTAAGGCACCTTTAACAAAATTCTATTTGGGCTTAGACTTCCACTTGTCCATTGTGTTGATTTTCATTTCAAACATTAATTTCAAATTATTTATCATGGGAAGTGGCTTAGAATAGTCACTCCCCCATTTTTCCATATTTGTCATTTTTATAATTTTGATGTCAAGTTCGCATAATGATCGAAAACGGTATTTTCCTTTGAGAGACCTAAAAGGAAGATATCAATTCAAATTTTTTTGTGAGAAGTCGGGATCTTTATAATTTCCTAGCCAATTGATGACTTTGAGTTAAATTCTATTGTTTGAATAGAGATCTTTACAACAAGATTTATAAAATAATTGTGATATTTCTTCAGTCAAACAAGTAGGCACATATACACTTGGTTTAACCATTCAAAATGGAGCATGAGAAACCATATGGTGTTTGAAAAAAAATATTTGCAAGAAAATTTATGAAATAATTGAGATATCTCTTAAGCCAAACAAATAGACACTGATACAATTGGTATCATGATAATGTCCCAAAAAGCACATTTAACAGTTCACCCACTCTAATCAATATGTTGTTCAATGAAAACTAAGGGGAATTTGAAACAAAAAATTTATATGTTTTCGAAAAATTCTTGTATTCAAATATTAAATGGTTGAAATTTTATTGTTACATAGGTAAAAAAAAATTAATTTTTTTTGTATCCATTTGATAAGTCCATGTACTTTGAGCCATACGTTACTATCTCTAAGGTAATCATTATCCATTATTATTATTATTATTATTAAGTTTTGAAATTTAATTTGGATTATAGAAATTAAAGCTTTATTCTCCCCCATACAATTGCATATGCTTTGGATTCAATTTGGGCAATATATTGTATGCATCACATTCCCTAGGATGGAAAGTATACATGCATGTAAAAATGGAACTTTAAATTATGCATTCAAAACATGTTGCATGTATTGATTCACAAAGTGTGTTATTGCTATAGAATGGGCCTCAACTCACAATAACACCAAAAAAGTCCTTCAATCTAATGTCTACCCACATGTAGACTTAGAGGCTAGAAATGTATTACTAGTCTTATAATATATTTCGATAAAAAAAGATTGAGAAATTACAAAATGAAATCAAGATTGTAAGAAATTACAAAATGAGATCAAGAATATAAGAAATACCCACATAGCTTGGGATGGATTTGGATGGGTTTGCTTTATTAGATGCGCTTACTTGTAAAGTATATGCTCGAAACATGAAACACCATGTATTGTATTCATTATGTTTGCAACATTGAATATTAGGTAAGTTTAAGTTGAAAATCGTAAATATTAATAGTTATTTAAAGTTTTAGAAAATTACATGAGAGAACATACATGCACCTCTACAATGAGCCTTCTCGGGATGTACTTGTATTTGCAAGAGGACAATGTTAAACCCTTTCAAGAGATAAATGAATGAAATGCAGTAACGTTTTTGGACTACTACCGAACAATTAAGTGGTAATTTGTGATTGGACTACTACCAAACAGTTAAGTGGTAATTTGTGATTGATATGAAATACATTTAACTTGATGAAGAAAGGACAATAACACCATGATCTAGAGTTGTATCCCTCTTAAAAAGACCGTCCAAGTTACAATGCTTGGAAGAAATAAGCACAATATAGTGTTTTAGTAAACTATAAATTCAAATGTGAGCAACAATGAATTTTGAAAACATGTCTCTTAGCTTCATTTGTGTCAAAGATGTTACCTTTTTTATATATTTCCATACAACATACAAAAATGTAGAATAATGACTACCTATCATATATAATTAAAATAAAATTTTTAACTTAATTATATTGTTTTCCAACAACCTTCATTGTATAGTACACTATCTATATTCATGTTAAAGTCAATTACTTTGTTTTCCAACCAACTCAATTGTATAATAAAATACTTATATTCATCTTAAAGTTAAACAATATTCACTGATAAGGACAACCTTTGATTGTATTTAAAACTTTTACCATATAAAGAAATCTAGCTTAACATTTGGACAACATATTATAAAACCTGTACGGCATGTCATTAATTACTTAGGAAGAGAGACTTCAATGCTTTTGTAAGACTTTTACACATAAAAGAGATGTAATATTGTTTTGTAAAACTTCCACATATATAAAAGAGACTTTATATATATATATATATATATATATATATATATATATATATATCAAGGTTATATTTGACCATTATTGATATAATTCTTGTGCTTCATCATTTTTAATAAACATAGCTTAACAATTAGTTTACAAATTAAAAAAAATAGAATATAACATTAATCACTTAGAAAAATTATTGCTTTTTTATAATAAATTTTAAATAAACCTCCAAAAATATTTATATAAAATTAATAATATTTTTTATTTAAATATTATACTTATAAATTAAAAATAATGTAAATATTAAAAAGTTCATACATATAGTTAATTATGGAAATCATAATAAGTAATAATTAAATGACGTTTTATTTTTAGTTTTTTTATAGAAAAAGTAACAAGCAGAATTGAATGGTTTATGAATTTGAATTTTTTAAATTTAGAATTGTTGAAATATGTTAAGCAATCTTTATTAAAATTGTAATTTTGAATTGATAAAACCGTTATTTTTAATGTAATATAGAGTCAACACCAATTTTCTATAAATGGAATTTTATCAATTCAAAATGATTTTAACAAGATCTCAAGTTAAGCTCAGAGTGTTTGCATGGTTGCCAATTTGAGATTTGTGTGGCATTGATTTCCAATACCTTTGATCATATTAAAGATGCCAAAATGTTGAATCCTATTGTATATTATGATTTGCTTCACGACATTATAGGCATTGCATATACCCTCTCTTTGCTAATTGTTTTCAATGTAAATAAATTTATGTGAATATAAAAAGTATTTTTCAAAACAAAAACTATTTGAGGTTAAAAATAATGGTTTATGTTCATGTTTTTCTTAGCTAAATCAATGAAAGATTCTTAAAAGTTTGGATTACATGACATAGTTTAGACAAACTCTTGGAAGTTTGGAATACATGGCATGGCTTTTATTACAATATTGAGGTTTTGATTTTTACTCTATCATAAACATGGTGACATTCTAAAAAATTCAACCAATTCAAGCATATATAAAGCAATGCAATAAAATTATGGATTATTATAATATTTACATAAAGTTTTGTTTTTTAATATTTCTTCTATTTACATAAAATTATATACAAGAGAGAAGACACAATACAACATGAGACTGTATAAAAGCAATTATATCTCATTC
Organism: Pseudotsuga menziesii; assembly: GCA_001517045.1. Lineage (NCBI taxonomy): Eukaryota > Viridiplantae > Streptophyta > Pinopsida > Pinales > Pinaceae > Pseudotsuga > Pseudotsuga menziesii. The sequence continues at coordinate 48,345 of LPNX010644629.1, read as the reverse complement.
TCAAAGAAACAAAAGTAAAGAGAATGTATATAGACATTTACGCTCTCTTCCTCAAAGATAATACCCCTTCTTTTATAGTTGATAAAAATACATAGAAATTAACTTTGTTTTCAAAAACATATTAACACCAAAATTTCCAAAATACAAAAGTTTATGAAATTTTTTTATTTAATTAAAAAATTCTTATTATTAAATATATAATTTTATGTTTACTTAAAAAAAATTGAAATAAACAAAATTCTTCTGATATTGTAATTTTATAAATATTTTATTTAATTAAAAAATTTAAATAAATAAATATTATGATTTTCGATCATTAATTTATATTTATTTCCACTTTCTTAAGAAACAAAATTATTACTAAATATTATGATTTCATGAAATTAATAATATTCATTTTTAATTATATTTAAAAAATATTGTAATACCATTTTAAAGAAAGCATAATAATATTTTTTAATATAATATATTTTATGATTTCTTTAGTATATAATATATTTAAGTATATAATAGATTTAAAGATTAACTCCCATCATCCTTAATGTAAATAGTCATCACATTCATGAATGCCTCTTGAATCTTATTATGTAGATATTGAATCCTATCTTCTATATAAATATAGTTTGAAAAATGTTTTAGAATTGCTTTTACAATAATATATTCCCTAATTTTCACAATACTCATGCTATAAAACATATTTTGCACTTTAAGAAACAATTTCTAGTATTAACATTATTCATTAATATAAACAATTTCTAGTATTGCCATTATTCTTGATACATAAAAAAGGTTTACAACTATATATGGTTTACTATGATTCGATTTCACTAACATTGAAATTCATTCTTAATTATCCTAAAATGCCTCGTTCCTAGTTTCAAGACTTGGACACACCAAGCAACATCTTTCATTTAGGCACCCCAAACTTTATATATCGTTGGTAATCATAATGACTCTTTTCTGTTAAGTTTTTCTATATATAACCATGTTAAGATTTTTCTATCTGCCTTATTTGAAATCTGTACCTAGCCTTTAACCAGAGAAATCTTGCTTAAAAACCATAAATAATAATTACACATCAATTTGTTAGTCTTATTTGAAATCTGTAACTAGCCTTTCATCGGCAAAATCTTGCACAAAAAATAGAAATAATAATTACACATCAATTTGTTAAGATATTTGTTACCCTTACACCTGTTATTAAAAACCTTATTTATTTTATTTCTCGTATTCTAGTAATAAATTTTAACGGTCTTAAATTTACAAGAACCCTCCCTCTTGAATTGTATCATGTTTCTACCTATTGTACATTGATATACCCATCGATAAATTCCATCATTTCCATTAACAGAAAGTATTTTTATAAATGGCTTACTGCTTATCAGTTATAATATCTCAATGTGGAACTCATCCTTGTGCATGGTGCTATAAATAGGGGCTTCAAGATCCAAGTTTGGGGTTCATTTTTAAAATTCACTCTGCACAATTTCCCTTGAGAGTGCCCTAAGAGTACACTAGTGCATCCAATTGCAAAGCATGCAACTGCATGTTCAATTGCATATTTCCTCTTCCTACCTCACTTCTAGCCTTATGTTTAGCTAATGATTGTAGATCACAATTAAAAATCCAGAAAAACAAGCATCTATCACATTTTTTTAATGATATTCAATGATCCTCACGCTGAAATCTATGGGGATTAGCCATTAGACCCATCATCATCTTCTCTGGCGGGTCTTCCCAATTCACAAATGTTTTCAAGTCAGCCTATGTGCAAAGACATGACAAATTTGAGTGGCAGAAGAAAAAATGATAAGAAGGTACTACATCTTAGGTTTCAAAGTAATAATATGACAGAACAAAAGACATGGCATTAACAAAAAGTAAAAAAATAGAAATAACCAACCTTGCATCATTGCTCTATAAATAGTTGTTCGCACTGCTTGTACATACCCTATCCTTGCTTTGACGTCTTTCCACCTAGACCCAAAGCTTCCACATCTAAACTTGATGCTTTTGTTGTCAAGGATTCCTGTGATAGATTGAAGTACAATCAAACTTTGGTTTTACATAATACAACCTAGCTCTGGGGCATTATAATGCTTATACCATCTGAACATTATTAAAAATTATTAATTACTCCGACAAACATAACTAATATAGCATGTAATTCCCTGACCACGGATAAGAAAACTTGGTTGATATGTTTTGTCAACTGCATGCTATTGAATACTTAGTCTTGCAAAATATTCATCAATAAACACCCTCATTGCCTTGGGTCCCCCCAAAATAAATGCCAACAGGCCTTAGACGTGCTTCATACACTCTTCCAATGGCAAGTTGGTTGTTGTAAACAAAGCTCTTATAACGATCTTTTGAATGACAAACAAACCAACCCAGTGGACAACCAAGATAACCTAGAACAAAAACAACCTAGCGGACAACAGGAATGACACGTGTAGCAAATTGATTGATTAGAGGGATGACCAAAAATGTAAAGTACTTTTCAAAACCGACTCCGAAGAAAAACGCCTATCGACATAATTAAAGAAATGATACATTACACAAATAATCCATATAATAATGTTTAATATTATCCTTCTTTAGTGAGATCATAATATTTTTATTCACCTGCTAAGGTCTTTTAATGAGGGTAGTGATTTTATTAACTTATAAATATAGAATGGAACTCTAATCTCTACCATGTATTTTACAAAACAACATTTAAAAATGCTCCAGCCAACTTGACCATACCATGGCCCTAGACCCAAAATAATTAACCAAATTTCAATTGTTGTGGAGTCACCAACCAAAGCGCACTCTTTATGTCATTGTCCTCCCTACCCGCCCTTGTTCATCTCCATGTGAACACAATACTCCAATAAAGTAAAATCTAATTCCAATGCCTCAAATCACTTTAGGCAAACAAAAAATCCAATGGACACAAACCTTTACAAACAATGGAGACTCATGTATAATCGCTTCAACGACCCGGCATACATGAAGAGCTCAGAAAACTTGTATTTTCATAGAATTGAAATTTTTTGCTCCCTGAAACCCTGAAATATCAACCAGTCTTTTGCTTGTGGATTTTTGGGAGGGCCATCACCATTAAAGTTGTAGGCTTTTATAGACCAGGAAATTTCTGGGATTTGGGTTTAGATGATGAGAAGCATAGTGACATGTCATCATATGGTGGGGGGAATGACACTGATCGACCTCATTACTTCATATGAATGGCTAGATCTGAGAGTATTTTGTATGGGGTTGAGCTCATTCCCACTTGAAACTTATTTGCAGTTTTTAACCCTCTGCCACATTGTCACAGATTTTACTGCCAGACTCGAAGTGAATGCTGAACACATTGCTCCTTTTGAGACTACTTCTTCCTTTCTGCATAGGGACAAGGTTTATAAGAAATCCACAGAGTTACTTATGTCAGTACAGACAGTGTTTGCATAGGAGGATCAGCGATATTTGAAGCTTATGATAAGGATGTTTTGTTGGTCAGTGGAAAGCTACAAAGATTGAATGATACCTTTTAATGGAGGATGGATTTTCTCTGTGGGATTGGTGGGATCTCTATCCTTGGGAGGATTAAAATATGAGCGAAGATCTTGGAGTGTTGCTGGACTTGCCATGGAGCTATGTGTTGCTAGTTGTTGTTTCGGGTCTCCTATGTTTTGGACAAAGAAACTCCATCTTGTTTGCAGTAGAAAGTCTATGAGTGGACTCTGTTTTGATAACGTTTGGGAGGATGAGAAACCTATGAAGCTCTGGAGGAAGAGAGAACAAAGTGATCATTTGTTTCAGTTATGATATGCCAATGAATCTGCAACTAGTATTTTTGTTTTTTGTATGTTCTCATCCATGGTGTTGCTGAACTTCTTTTTGAATGTTGAATGTATGTTTTATTTTCTATCATTGACAGAGGTGACCATTGTATACCCTAGTCCCACACGAAATATGAATCCAATCCCATCAGTGTAAAGATGTTCATGTTTTGCCTCATAATATTAAGGCTTTATCTACTCTCTGCAATTGAATGACTATGTGACATTGACATTGATAATATAATAATGACTTTTGATTTTGGGCTAACCAGTTTCACGGATTCAATTTAACTCCATTCTTGTTAGGTACCCATGTTCTCATTATCAGTAGTATAATAAAATTCATTTGGATACTAATCTCCGTTCAACATGCCAGAGCCTTCGATTTACTTCTAACTGATCATCTTTGTTATAAGGACCATGGGTTGAAACTTGACCAAATGCCATGTCTAGGAATTTTGGTGACTACCCATATGATATATCCACTGGTAGTTGGTCTTGAGTTTGTAATTGTAATTAGTTTCTAGATGCACGACCTTTTCACTTTCCTTTTCATCCCTTAGGTGCAGTTCAGGGTTGGGTGAGATACCCCTAGATTGGGTTTTAGGCTAATTTTAGCATATCATCATGTAAGAATGGCACTAATGGACACCTTCAAGTGATTGAAGTTCATAAGTTACTACAAAGCATGGGCTATTTAGCAATCACATAGCTCGTACATGACTTAGAACTAGTTATAAAAATGTCATGTGACAGGAATTCGCATAGGGCTCAAACCCAAATACATAACCTAGATGTGCTAAAGACCAGCATAGTACAAATTGAAAGAAATGTAGAAATTGGCACTAGATCCATATTAAAGGGGAAACAAAGACTCTAGTTAAGAAATCAAGCCTGCACCAGTTACATTGGTTCTTGGTAGAGTTCTGTTGGCCAGGAAGGTTTTGTGGCCAAGTACTGAAAAACAACCCACATACTTGACTTACTGCAATCTTGTATGTGTTTGGTGTAACTATTTTTCACAGGATAAAGGCCCTGCTACCTGTAAAATGTGTTGTCAAGGTAGAGAGTCTTTTGGAATGCATATTGTAAGTTCTACTTAATTAAATCTTCACTAAAATCAAAAGATCTAATTGAAATGACTAACTAATGCTAACAAATAACTTAAGCTAAAACAAAAAAATAATAGTAGCTCCTAATCCTGCTCTATAATGACCTAAGATGCAATATAACTATCCCAAACTGGGAGCTGGAATTAATAATCTGATAATAAGTTTTATTTAAAAATTTGATCTATAATCCTGCAATGTTAGGAAAGCCTACTCTCAGCAGTGACAGATTAAATCAACTTACAATAAAATAATGTTTTATCATAAATTAATTTGAAAATGAAATAAAACTCATAATCAAAATAAATTTAACACGGTATTGAATCATGAAAAATACACTTAGGTACTACCACTGAAATGAATAAAGTTCAACTCACATAGTCAGTACTTTGTATAAAACCATATAATTATCAACTGAAGAAAAGAAACATGAAGAAGCTCATTTACTTTTCCACATGACAACTAATCATTCATACTTCAACACTAAGTACTTTGTTCAGAATCCATTAACAAAAGTGCTTTCACATATAATATAAAGATCCATACATATGAAAAGGAAATTCAACACAGGAAAACCAACATCAAGACATCATGATATAACTGATAGAATTAACTAATGTTTTCATAAAATATAGTAATCCTCAAAAATAGTTCTAAAGGAACACAAATATACAGAATAATATTAAGTGCTGTATTATATTTGTTCATCACAAGTTCCAGGATTCCAACCCTTTGCTTCAGTTTAGAAGTTGCGTATAAAGGAAATTAAAAGAATACAATTGACTAAGTAGAAATCCCATTCCTCAATAAATATACCAATCCTATCCAAATATGGTTCAACCACGACCAGAATCATAGGCATGTTGTTAAAAAATCATCCGGAGAGAAAGATACGCCAAGAGGTTAACTTACTGGAGAAAATCCAGCGTTATACTCTCCAAATCATAGTAACACCATATTCGATAATCCATGCCAATAGAAGCTTAGAAATAGGAACAAAGTAATCAATGAGCATCAAATCAGTTGTAAATCCCGAACTTTCTAAATTGAGTAGCCACGTGTAGTCAAAAGACATGAATGTAGACCAGCATCTAGTTTTATCCCAACAATTTCTTTGACATCTATAAATATTAACAAAAAGTTGTTTAACGAGATTTAATGATGATCAATTAAGCATGAGCGAGATATCTGCAGAATTTTAATTCTGTAGATATCTCAATTTAATCATTTAGATTGTGAATTGAAAACCAAAACTGACAAACCCAAAATGTCACTAACCTTTAAGGATCTAACCAAAATCCTCTGTAGGCATAATGTAAGATACAAAAGATAAAATTTAGAAGTCTTTGGAAAAACAAAATATTAGGTTTTTAAGCCGACTCGACTGAGAATTGTATAGGTACACTTCTCCTAGCTTCATTCAGTTTAGCTCTGAACATAACAAACCTGGTCCTATTAATCTTATTTTGTCTTTTCAACCTTTGATTCTTTAACAAAATCCTTTTAATCAGTTCTTTACATTTCAACTTCTTTCCTCTTAACACATCCCATTTCTCAATCAAGGTAATCAATTCAGCTTTTAAAGCTGTAATTTCTTCTAGGGAAATTGTTTGTATAAATTGTGCTTCTTTTAAGTCTATTTGCACGGAAGAAATCAATTGTGCATGAGAATTTGGATCAGTTTGATCCTTTGAATCTCTATTCAAGTTAATTTGGGCTTCTTCAATTAGGTAAGGCTTTCTATCAATTTCTTGGTCACCCTTGCGATTCAATTGCTGACTGTCAACAAATTTGTTTGCAGAGATAGAAACATATTTATGATCTAGAACAGGTGGGCCTATGGGAGCTGGATGTGGTCAAACATATGAAGAGTCACTCACCTCAATAACTGAGACATAACCAACACTCAAATTCCTCCTGGAAAGCAAAGCGACTGTCATACTGCGTGTGGTTCTTTGTATACCCGGATTGCTCATAGCATGGCTAGTCTGATCTTCAGCCTCTGTTTGCTTCATATCAACCTGTGCATGAGAAGAATCCTTGTTTTGACAAGTTATGGGAATTGAGGGTTTCCTCACTTGACCTCGAGAATTATTTGCAGGAGTTTCAACACTAGTTTCCACCTCAATTCTTACATCATCAAGAATTAGGGTTTGGTTAGGCTGAAACCCTTCATTCCCCAAATCATCCTGAGAACCAGAGTCCTCAATTTCAAGCTCATCTTCCTCATTGTTTACACTCCTACGTCGAACCCTAGGCCTTTGTTTGGGCCATTCCTTGTTAACCCCAAACCCATTTCGCACAAGGAAAGAATCCCAGGTCTAACCTAGTTCTTCCAACCGACTCGACACAAGAATTTTAATTAACCCATGGTGGAATAAAATTATATTTTTATCCCCAACATTATACTTATAAGTGGATGCCATTTTGTGCAAACTGTTCAAAAATAAAATGGGCATATTGACAGGGTACCCTTTAAATATAATTAACAGTCGAAGGTGATAAAATTATGTCTGAGATAGCCTACCTTCACAAGTTACATACCTAATGATTATCTCTAGAAGAGCCCTCCATTTCTTCATTAATAACCAGGAGGGGAAGCTAGATTTGAACTTGGTTTGTTGATGAGCAGGGGTAAGAAACCCTTTCCACTGGTCATTCTTAATATGTTTTCCTTTATACCACTTCTCACCAGTTTGAGGAAAACAAATAGCTTGAGAAATGAATTTCTAAGACAACTTAATTTCAACGTCTCCCTCGTGTGCACGAACCCCATCGAATGACTCTACGAATTCCTTAGATACTGCCATATTAAAACTAGAAAATTTCCAAAGGGACTCCAACCATCCAAACCTCGATACGACTTCTCGACATTCAGGAGCAGCATACGGATATTCGTCGCCAATAAGTTTGAACCTAGACACTGGAGCCATGGTAGCAGATACACAAACCTATAGGGTTTTCGAAACACAAATTAAAAGATGTAGTTGATTTATCAATAGTCTATGCATTACCAGCAATATTTAAAAATACCCTATTTTATAAAAACCCTAAAAACCTTCCTGTAGGTTCATCATAATGTGAATTGGCAGAGGCAAGAGGTTTCGAAAATAACTTATCACAACATAATGAGGCATAAGAGAGTCACACAAGTGAGTTATTGCAAGTGATGTTTGCATGATTAAGGATCGACAGATAACAACCGTCAAGCGACATGACTACCAAAACCCTAGTTCCACCATTACTTCAGCATTAATTGTGATTTCATAACGTGTTGATAATGGAGGTTAACTCATTGGTTTTAAACACATGACTAAATAATTTCCAAAAACCTTAATCCTTCATTTATTGAATATAATCATCATAAGGTGATCACTTGAGTATATAATCGATACCTTAGGATAAAGGTCAAAACTAATCAGCAAATAATTTTATAATGTGACCAAACCAATGTCAAACCTTTAAAGGGACTTTATACCTTCATCACAAACTCTGATACTAACCCATTTCAAAAATACGAATTCAAAATAAGTGATGAGCATATAGTATAATAGGGTTCATGAAGATCACATTAAATCCACCTTAAAACTTATGACAACTAAGATAACATAAATAATTCAGAAATGATGAAGCTTCACCAAATTTTCCATATGAATCAAACAATAACAGTTATCACACCATGCAATAACTATTTTGAATTAATAATTTATAAATTCATTTGATTTTAGTCAAACATGAGTGATGAATGGAAAAATAGGAGCTACTAATCTTCTGTAATTATATTCTTCCTGATGATTGACAGAAATGAAGAAGTAAGATCATATGAGTTGAGTTTTGCTATAATTGATGTTCAACCAATCCAAATCAATTAGGAAAGTAAGTTTCTGTCAGGAGTGCCTTAAGAATCAAAGATTCTTAGGGCCCTCCTAAGATATTCATGATGAGTTTTTTTATCAAGACAAAAAGAACCAATATTGTTTGAAAATTATCAATCTTCAAATTACTTGTGTTTAAAAATGCTCTGAAGGGTGTTGCTTGCCAACAATTGGCGACATGCTGGGACCAAACCAGTTATATTTGTAAGAAAACACCATTCAATCTTCAGATAATCACAAAGGATGCCATCAAATATCGAATCTCTACCTAAGTGATTCAAATTCAAAATAGTCTAAACATGTGACTGGACCTCAACATATTTCTGTAACAACCCTATGACTGTCACCTGAGTGTTCTTGATCCTAATCAGACTCAGGAAAAAGAAAGATGACTTAATCCCAATGTAGATCCATAAGTCTAAAAACAAGTTAACCAATTCCCGTATAGGTATGGCTTCTCAAGAACATCAGTTGGTTTTCCCCCACATTAAAGAAACATATCAGACAATACTCCCTTTTTCTTTTTTTATTATTATATCTTGTTAGTATATATACAAATAATATACATAGAGACAAACATGAAAAGAATTAATCAGAAACACTATCGTAGCTTGGTGACCGAATAGATATCCTTATTCACCAACCCTACCAGAAATTGATCAGGCCGGCTCATGATGACACTTCCTGTCTCTCAGTTCCTAGACTGAGAGTCACTGTCATTGGCTTGGTAACCAAATTTTGACAATGTCATTCCAATATAATTTATGATCATAAGCAGATCGCCTCATGATGATACCTCCTGTTTTCTGATAATACTTTTTATGTTCACCTAATTTCAAGAGTATTGTCCTAGTCGAATGACTAGATGTATTTACAAAATGGGGGGAAGGAAACCACAGACTTCTCAAGAGTGCTTAGAGATTACCAGATATCTTGAACAAGTTTTTGAGCTTAGCATACTTCTATTGAAATCTGTAAATAAATTACTCGAAGTACTTGATCTGTAAGAAGACACTCAAAGACAACAATCAAGGATTGCTAACAGCAAAATTGTAGAGGTCTATATTGCCACAAGTGTGGAAACAAATCACTTATTAGAGATTCAATACTCCCTATCATCATCAACGACTACAGTCTGGTATGCATTTCAATCATTTTTTAAATTTTCAGGTTCTAAATCTGTGCAGAATGCTTCATGTTGAATTGTGTGATTGAATAATGGAGATAAGTTTAAAAAAAAAAAAAAATTCACAGAGGCAAAACACAAACTTATGTACAGTAAATGATCTAAAGAGTTGAATTATTTTCATAATCTATCAGCTGGAATTGTGAATAAGCATTATGATGGTGATAGTAACGAAAATAATTAGTAAGTGTAAGATCAAAAATTCCAGCCAGAAATCAACATAAACTGCAATCTTATGTACATAAATCTACATAGATGGAAATATACAATGGAAATATTCGATGATGTGCAATTATTGAGAGTACCTTTTAAGGGCATGCCCATTTATGAGAATGGTATCGAGATGTCCTTCTAAATTATTTAAAAGGAAGGTATTTGGACCAAGCTTTTCTGCTATAACATATGGGCCTAACCAAAGACATTGAAATTTGGTATGTTCCCCTTTATCCTCATGTGCTTACTCCCATCTCAAAACCAGATCATTTACTTGCAATTATCGATTTGAGGATGAGCCATGATCAAACCATGCCTTAATAATTTGCTAGTGTTTCGCAAAGTGTTTCTTGGCATTTTCTCTTTCTTCTTCCAACTTCAACAACAGATTAATTTTTTCTTCGATGGCTGAACATTCAGTCTCTTGTACAGGTCATGCAAGTTGTAAGGAAGGTAAAAACAAGTTTGGAGGAAGAATAACATCTACCCCATATACCAAAAAGAAGGGAGGATTTCCAATAGATGATTTTGGAGTGACCTTATCAGCCCACAGAGCTTGATGCAGGACATTATGCCCATTCCTGTGATTTTCAGCTATGGATCTTTTCAAAATTTTCAGGAAATTCTTATTTATGGATTCAGCAAGGCCATTGCCTTATGGATAGTAGTTTGCTGAATATCTAATCCTAATTCCCTTTTCCAATGCAAATTCAGTCAATTCTCCAGAAGAAAAATAGGATGCATTATCAAATACAAGAGTTTCAGGCACTCCAAATCTAGTGATTATGTTAGTTTCAAGGAAATGCAATACCTAATTCATATTAACCACTCACAGGGGTTCAGCTTCATACCATCTAGTAAAATAATCGATAGCAGTGTGTTGCAGCTACAACAATTTCCCAAAATTCCAAAAAAAATTTAGGACCCTCCTTTTTCCTTAGTATTTTCGCTTCTTCTTTGATTTGGTCTGAGAATTTTCCGAAAGAGTTGCTTATGTTGAAGTGGTTTATCACCTGTTGAATTTATCTCTAGTGCTGAAAAGTTTACATTTTATCAAGCCTTATCATTATCTTTGATTACATTTGAAGCCACTCTGAATCAGAAGTTTGTTTAATTGACTTTCCCGCCATTGCGGAGGTTTTTGCCTTGTCATTTTCTGCCATTGCGAGTGACTTTTGGTTCTGCATCGGAAGGTATGATTATTTCCTTGCCCGCTGTTGCAGACGGTATCTACATATACCCTTTGCCGTTGCGGATCAGTTTGGGTTTTGGCTTTCGATTTCTTTCCGATAAATGTGTTTTAAGCTCGGCGGAGTATTGGTTTGAAGCGGAGGATTTATCATTTATTTCTCTCGCCGTTGCGGAAGGAAAGCCATTTTATTTTCCCCCCGATCCTTCTTTGTTTTAAGTCATTGGGTCCCACAGTTGCGGACGGTTCCGCGGTTCGAGTTTCCATCGTTGTGGGTAGAAGTTGGCTTTCATCACCCGATCCTAAAAGCCATCTGACGTCCAATCATTGGTTTTTTGTTTCGCCTTACCTGTTCATTGTTGTGGAGGAGGTTTCGTTTGTCTTCCGATCAGCTTTGCTACCGACGTCCAATATATTTTTCTTGCCATACATCTCTGCCATTACGGATGATTTTATTATTGAGCCGTTCACCGTTGCGGAGGGAAATTCACTTTCTCCCTTCGATCAAAGCTCCTTGACGTTCGATGTATAGTTTCACCCGCCATGTTGACTTTGTATATATATGAGCGGGTCATGGGGTTTGTTTATCATTTCAATATTGTCGACTAGTGTGCTCTATTGTTATCTGTTGCACTCACCCGTTTCTCCGTTTGCAGTACTTTTGGACCAGGTGTCTTCACCGTGCTCGGCAGGTTATCTCCACGTCGGCTGCGCGTCCATGCCAGGTAGGTCCTATTCACCTGTTCTTGTTTTGTTGTGACATTCGGTAGGGTTTTATGTGGTCAGTTGGATTGCGATGGTTTGTTTTCCCCGGTAGGTTTTTTTTTCTGTTGTTTTTCACACCTATATAAGTAGGGGGAGTTTTAATCTGGACTATCAGCGGGGGCGTTTTTAACCCATGAACTTATCATCTTGGCCCGTGGCCTTTGTTTGCAAGACCCACGCGTTACCAATGGGGGCTTGGTGTAGACGGTCGTTGCACTGTCTGCACCAAGCTGCCCCGGGTGGTAATGATTGTGCAGGAGGGGGGGGTTATGGCCATTTTTCTTAGAGTACCTGTTAGTCCTCACCCCAGTTACAGCCCTTAATTTACCCACTCCGCTTGAACCCCAGCCTGTGTTTCTCACGCCATCTCGCACAGCCCTTTTCTGCTCAGTCGTTTAAAACCCTAGCCGGTTAGAGGGGTTATGTGTTGTTTTAGTCTGTTAAACGGGAATCTCATGGATAGTGGTTCTAATCGAAGCGCCATTTGTAGTAAAATGACAGTAATACCCAAAATGTGTAGTCAGCTTAAAGTAAAGTTTTCTCCTGCGAACCACACAAGTCCTTGTTGATTTTAGTCCGGCTAGGCTATTGGTTGTTAAAATGTTTGTTATTATAAAACTCAGGAGACCCTCACAGTCATACTGCATATGAATACTTTCAATTATCACTTTTGTTGATATACACAAACTAAACTATTGAGCACTGCACATTGCATTTTAATGGTTCTGATGGGTAAGGAATTTTTTTTTTGCTGTACATGCATGCATTTGCTTCCCTACTTGCTACCACATTAAAACACATGAAAATGGCACCTTGCACATAGATGTAGTTTGTTGCAGTCTAGAAGATGGTTGATGGAATGATTAATATTGTACAATAAGGTTTTGCATCATGCTAAGATATAAACAAGATCACTAAATGGTGTGCATTTGGTTGTAATAGTCTTGTTAGTCAGACCAGTCGGGTTATGCAAGCTTATATATTAGTTGCTTGTCATGATACATATAGAAAGAATAAAATTTTGCACAATGCCTTGTGAACGTCTGCAATTTGAATTGCTTAATATTACGATGTTACACATGGCAGGAAGGATTCGAATCCACCATGTCCAAAAGGCAAAAGAAGAAGGCCCCTGTGGTCGAAGAAGGGCCAGAAGCAGAAACAAAGACTGAATACATATATGAAGACACTCAATGTGTTTTCAGTTTTGAACCCGAGTACAAATGGGGTGAAATATATAGATTAATTTCCCGTAGGGAGGTTCCCGACATGGGCCTCGAAGAAGAATCTATCTATGCTAACATAGAGAAATCTTCTATCATGAAAGTTTCCACCAGACCAGAGTTGTTCCCATGCTCTAAGGTAATTGGTTGGATTTTTCCCTGAGTAGATACAACCACAATGATCATAGGAAATGTTGAAGGACAGGGCTATGCTGCATTCAGCCCTGGATATGTGGCATTGGCTTATCATCTACCAGAAGCCCAGGTTTTCTTATCTGACGATTGGCTGAACAGCATCAAAATGGACCTGGTGGAAACTCTTAAGAAAATGCTCTTGCAGGGAAAGCTTTACCGATATAGACAGACCGGTGAGTATGACACAGTGAGATTGAGCGCTCCCTACAGGTTTATAGCTCTGATGCTTAATAGGATCTTTGGGAGAGCTCATGGCAGACTCTTCAAGCTTGAATGGATACCTATTATCTTTCATGTGGCAACCCAAGGAACAGTCTTCAATTGGGCCAGCCTTGTATCAAGCATTCTTTCCTCTTGCTTGGCCACAACCTTGGGAGGAGAAGCTCAGAAAAGGTCTGAATTTTACATGAGTTCAATATTAATAGACTGCATATTGTGGAACCAGGATTTTTCCGGTCTCAGGTGCATTTGGGACAGGGAAAGGATGCCTGTGTATGCCGCTTATAGACCATTGTGGGCTCACCAGTACCATAGCCATTACAGAGAGGTCTATGAGCACTTCATTATGCCTCTGTACACTCTCGTTTTCCAAAAGGAGTGCGACTGTATGTTGGAAGAAGCCATGCAAGTGATAGGAGAATACATAGATTATTTCTTAACTGAAAATGGCATGTACATCTGAATGTTTGGAGGATCTAAAGCCCCTTTACTGCTGCCTAAATATGCAATGGATTACGTAGTCCACAAAGAGGCAGTCAGACAAGTATTCATAGATGGAATAGGCAGTTTTCTTTTTGAACACAAGAAGACTGCCTACCCTCCCTTGCCATTCAAGCTAGGAAGCTACAAATTCACCAAGGTGAAGCAAGCTGCTGAATTCATAGAGGAATTGCAAAAGTTCCATTTTGGTGAGATGCCTTTCTGAAGAAATGATACTCAGGGGAAAGTAGCGGAGCATTGTAAAGAACACAAGGTTCACTTTGAATACACCCACCACTTTGATAGGGAAGAATCTGTCTTCCGGAATGCCCCAAACAAAACAATGCTAATGAGAAGATTCAAGAAAAAGATTACCACCAAAGGTGGAAAAGGGAATGAACAAGAAAAGGCTGAAGAAGGGGCTAAAAGGAGAAATGAAGAAGCCCAGAGGTTGGAAAAGGAAGCTGAAGAATGGCTTCATTCAGAAGAAGAAAGAAGAGTTCCCAAGAAGCAGCTAAGAAAGCAAAAGAGGCAGCCAAAGAAACAGAAGAAGCAGCTAAGGAAGCAAAGAGGAAGCTCAATGAGGAGCTCCGTGAGCAGGAAGCTGAAAAAATAAATTTGATACAGCAGTCAGCTTCTGAAACAACAGCAGAACAGACCTAGGAGGAGGAAAACCCCGAGGTTCAAACCTCTCAAACACATGTTTGCAGCACACCCACGATCCCCTCACTCACGTTGGTCCCTTTTGTCCAGAAAAAGGGAGAAGAAGTCCCTGACTTCAATACTATTTATTATGATAGGGCCACCAAGAGAATAATGAAGAGGACAGAAAGGAAGGTAGAAGCAGAAGGAATGGCTGGCAAAATGATAACAGATACGGCTGTTATGCTAGGGACAGACCTAGATCCAAGGCTTACCCTGAGGGCCGGGACTGTAATACTACATGCCTCAGAGGATAACATAGACAAGGTGATGACTGAACTGGAGTCATACAAGAAATATTCTGCTCAGCTGAAGGATACCATGAAGAGAGAGAGAGAGGAAGGAAACAGGTTAAAGCAGAAATTTGAACACTTATAGAGGGAGATGAAGATTGCTGAAGCTGAATTGCAGGCCCTACATGAAGAGAGATAGGCTCAGGAGACTACACAATAACACCTTGAGAAAGTGCAAGCAGAAGATCAAGAGTTGAAGAAGGAGAAGGAGCAGTTACTGGCAAAGGTGGAGGAGCTAGAAGAGCAGCAGAAGATCATCTTGACAGCCAATGATATGCACTCCCAAGATCTAAGAAAGGAACATTAGGAACAGATCTCTTCATTGCTCCAGCCATTCAAAGAACATATCTTGGCCCAGAAAGGTAGAATGCTCCAGCTACAAATTGCTCTAGAGGAAGAAAGGTGTAAGGTCCTTCAGATCGACAACCGGTTAGGGGAAATCATGGAGACCTCCTCCTACTTCGTTGATAGATCCCAGGATGTTCTTGAAGTTTTGAATGCCAGAATGGCAAGGTTGGAGAATAATGCAGAGACTCCAGCAGAGCTACCAGCCAAAGACCATCAAGCCCTAAAAAGAGACCATGACCTAGTAGAGTTCGTTGTCAGCACCATGGAAGACTTCAAGAAGACCGTCAAAAGGACACAGGGAGCATGCTCAGAATATTTTAGGAGGCTCCTTAATAGATTCAACCAGTGTCAGATAGACGTTGAACATAATCTTGATGAGTTCCCAGACCATGAAACCTTCATAGAAATATTGTAGAGTAGATATCAGGATACAGAGGCCAGAATGCAACAGATCAAGGCCATTGATGACCTAGTTTTTAAGAATGAAGTGGGCCACCCCGCCGTTAATGTACAATTTTTGGAAGATCAGCTTCGTTTGAGCCCAGCAAGGATCAAGGCTATCAAGAATCAAGCTGAGAAATTTGAGATAAATATTCAGTTTTTGGAGCCTAGCACTTTTGAAGGCATTGCTAGTGAAGCTGCAGTGTGGAAGAAGTTCCTGGAAATCCAAGCGGGGCCCTCTTCGTAAGGGATGGGTCACCTTTGTATTCTGTAATATTTTGTAAATACGTTTGGAAAAGTAAAACGTTGGGAAAATGAAAGGTTGGGAAGCCCAAAGGCTACTTTGGGCAGCCCAACCATTTCACTCTTTTTGTATAAATGTAATAGACTAAGAAGAGAGAAGGGATTTTTCCCTAGTAAGACTGGAGGACATATTTTAAGAAGAACTATTTCCTTTTGCAATAAAAAATTACAGTTTGCCTGTTGGAGAAAGAGATGTGAAATTTCCTAATGTTATGCAATGGATGGCAGAAAGATGAACTACTTTATTTTTCAGCTTGTGTCCGTGAATCGTGACATCGTTCTAACTTTATGACCTATGTCTTGCTGAATGATTTCTGATTTATTTTTGTGGAAAGTTCACCAAGAGTAATGTATGTTGCTTATATAACAATTAGCTATCTGATTGTTAGAATATTTTTCTCATTCATGTGTTGTAAATATGAATATCAGCTATCTGTAATTTCTGTTTATCATACATGGAAAATACACATTACTCACAAATAATCATTCTTTTGGCTCCCCGGGGATAGATAGATAGGTGATTAGATAGTTAGTTGATTTACTTCGTGGCTGCATATGTGATTCATATGTTTGTGAGCCTAAGACAAGAGGTAAGAACCTGCGCATCACATTGTGTAGTTCCTTGCATGTTTATCACCCTGCATTATTAGTGAGGCATTTGCATTGCATACATTAAGTCAAAATTACAAAAACTCGGTGGACCAGGCTGCAACTGGTAAAACCCTTTGTTTTTCTTACCTTGACCTACGGTAGCCAGACCACAAACCGAACGGATTCCCTACACCAAACAGTCAACGGGCTAGTTGGGAACATTGATTGCGGAGAATCCTTTACTGTTGTCACCTGCGAATTTCCAGGCCCCAACACAGTGATAATATACTTATGCTGAAGGGAGGAGGATGAATTGATTGGTCCAATGATGTCAATTCCCCACTGTTGAAAAGGCCTGTCTACCATCACAAGTTGCAAAGGAAAAGCTGTTTTTTTAACTCTACCAGCTGCGGTATGACAATCTTGGCACCTTTTAACGAAAGAAAGGGTATCTTTAAATAGAGTTGGCCAGAAATAGCCTGTCCTCAGAATTTTATGAGCAGTAGTATCACCACCAAATTTTCCACGAGTGGGCCCATCATTCAGTTGTGTTAAAACTAAATAAGATTCTTCCTTCTCTAGACAATGAAGCAAAACTCCATTTGCATTTTTTCTGAAAAGCACATTATTTACCAATTGATAGGGTGCTGATTTTAATCTTACTTCTCTTTTATTTTTTGGATCTAAATGATCTGGGGAAGTACCAGTTTCAAGATAGATGCGAATGTCAGTATACCATGAGCTAACAGGGTCTGGGATAAAACAGATTTCTTTCTACAGTAAAACATCATCTAAAGGCATGTCATTCTGGTTAGCAAGGAGATGTGCTGATTCAGTAGCCAACTTACACAACCCCAAACCTCGTATGGCCTGAGAGGGTTTAATATCTAGATAATATTCCTAAAGAGAAACCATCCAATGTGCTTTTCTTTCTCCAAGGTTCTTTTGCACTAACAAGTTCCTTACAGCACTAAATGGAACAATTACCTTGGTTTTTGACTTAAGGAGATAAGGGAAGAAATGTTTTACTGCCTTGAACACATCTAAAGCCGGTTTATCCACATCGTGATAATTTAGTTCAACTCCCTTTAAATTTGAGCTCATGAATGATCTAGGTACTTCATCCTCCTGCTGATTCTTCTGAGTAAGAACAACTGCATAAGATATGTCAGATGCAAAAGTATAGAGAATAAATTCTTTCCTAAAGTCAGGACTCACATGTGCGGGTGCTTCAGCTATGGTTTCTCTAATCCTGATAAATGACTTCTTTTCTCTATTCCCCCCATGAAAAAATACTCTCATTTTTAATCATATTTTGTAATGGATGCACGATTTCAAAAAAACTTGGAACAAATCTCCTTACGAAATTTATCTTTCCCAAGAAGGATTGCATGGATTTCTTGGTAGTAGGAAAAGGAATCTTAGAGATGGTTTCTATTCTTTCTAGATCGATCATGATCCCTTCTTTTGACACTACAAACCCTATAAAAATCCCCTATGTTATTGCAAATATTGAATTTTTGGGGTTCAAGGAAATACCAAATTTCCTGCAGCGCTCAAGCACTTTTCATAAGTGTGAGATGTGATCAGACCTATTTTTTGAAAATACAGTAACATCGTCCAAATATAAAATGATAGAGTGGTTTATCAGATCTCTGAAAGTAGCATCCATTTCCCTTTGGAATGTAACCCCAGCGTTTATCAAGCCGAAAGGCATCTTCCTATAGGCATATGTTCCCTAAGGCGTCCTAAAAGTGGTTTTCAACTGATCTTTAGTGGAAACAAGAACTTGGTTGTACCCAGAGAAACCATCTAATAAAGACAACAACTGAGCACCTGACACCTTTTGAAGGATTTTCTCCATGGGCAGAACAGGGTAGTTGTCCTTTTTTGACGATCTCTTTAAGTTTCGGAAATCCACACATAGACAAATATCTTCATTCTTGTTTCTAACGAGAACAAGGTTAGCCACCCATTGTGTATGGCATACAGGAAATATGATCCAGGCAGTAAGTAGTTTATTCAATTCTTTATTTACTGCTGGTTGTAGGGCAGGGTTCATTTTCCTTAATTTCTGCTGGAATGGTTTTGACTGAGGCTTCATGGGGATCACATGTTGTATGATATGGGTGTCAAAAGTTTTCAGATCATCATAAGACCATGAAAAAACGTTGTTGAATTCACTAAACAAATTCAGGAAGGCCAAATTTTCATTTGAAGTGCAGTCTGATCCTAAGTTGATATTTTGAACATTCGATTCTGTGCCCAAATTAATAGTTTCATAATGCATGTTAGACCTGTTTGCCTTGCAATTAGGAACTCCCTTGAATTTATCATGTATATCATAAAACTTTTCGATCCCAAGAACTGACACAAGGATTGAATTTACCTGTTCAAAAGACTTATCAATGGGACGAGGTGGGTGAATTACCGAAAAATTGTGTAGATCCTCATCATGTGTAATTTCATCAATCACTGATTCCTTAAAAGCATCTTCTTCTGTTAAGAAAGAAATAATTTGTGAATCATCATTAAAGACCCGCCAGTTAGTGATATTATCTAGAATGGATGGTCTAAATAATAATTAGATAGAAAAAGTGCTAGGGGAAAAATTTTCAGTGGGAATAAGTTGTGAAGCTACATTTGCTAACAAATCAGCTTCCTGATTCTGAAAATGAGGAATGGATTCAATATTAAAAGTATCAAATGCTGAAATCAAATTCCATACCTCTCTTTGGTAACTTTGTAGGTGATTAGATAAACAGTGAATGGAATTACAAACCTGTATAACAATAATTTCAGAATCGCCAAATGCAATTAGAACTTTAACTTTTAAGTCCAATGCCATCTTGAGTCCTTGTATGAGGGCTTCATATTCAGATGTGTTATTCGTGCAAACAAATTCCAATCTACAAGACATCATGAATTTGTTTCCTACAGGGTGTAGGAGCATGCAACCTACTCCTGCACCTTCATTGGATTGAGATCCGTCAAAATATAGATGCCAAGGCTTATCAACAAGACTATTTACATCATTTACAATATTCACATTATTTACCAGACTAGGGACAGCTTCGTGAAAATCACAATGCAAAATTTCTGATTTATTTACAGAATTGGTAAATGCAGATTTAAGTGCAAGAAAACTCCCGAGATCATAATCATACCAGTAGTTTCCTAAAATAGAATCACTGAATAGAACTGATTCATTAGGAGCATTTATTTCAGTCACCATGTGTTTCATGTACCTTTCTCTGTCAATTCTAATCTTATTTGGACACCCATTTTTAGGCAACCATAAATGTGACCAATCAGTTGAAAAATATCCTTTTAATGCTTGAGACCAATCATGGCTTAAAGATAGCCCATAGACATCTCGTATGTCTGCTACCACTACGTCAATAACCTGGAAGATCTGTGGATTGGTAGCCATCCTAATCATTACTCCTTTTAATTCTCCTATAATTTTTACCTTCGATCGATCTAGTTGGCTGATTTGGAGTTCTTACCTATTAACGAATCTTTATCGGTAGCTGCTTTGATATTACTGTTAAAACCTACTGTTGTTTTACTGGTTGTAGGATCAAGGTTATTAACTGAAGGTACAAAGGGTTGATTCTTTGTTTTAGTGGTTGATGGGTTTGATAAATTAGAGAGTATTGAACCATCGGGCATGGGATGAATTTTCAATAGATCAAACATACTAATGTTAGCCCTCTGTTTCTTAAGATCTTCTATGATGTCATATTGTAGATCTATACCTTGAGTGTCAGGTTGTTGATTAGAAGGTTGAGGACTATTCTTAGGTGATGATGATGTTTGCGGATCTACAGGCCCTTTACTTCTAGTGTTATGCATGTGCTGGTTTACAAAGACAGAATAGTCACTAGACTCTCCTTCTTTGGCTGAACTGTCCGAGAAATGACAATTAAGCAGAAGAGGATCTTTAGAAGTTTCCTCTTTGATTTCAGGCCGATTAGATTCATGATCATCATCTGACTCTTGATCGGTTGAGGAATCAGGTAAGGCATAAATAGCCCTTATAGTATTGAAAACTTCTTCACTAGTTGATATGTCAGGGGGAGTGTTTTGCCTAGCATTTGAGGATGTAAATGGCTGATATGGGGTCTTGAAATTTTCTCTATTTGAAGTACCCTCCCCATTGTTTCTTTTCAATATCACCACTTTAGTTGTAATATACCTAATTGCTTGTTATAATTTTTCTACATCAAAAGCAGGGGAATCGTTTTTGTCTATGTTAGTTCTAGAAGTAGTTTCGTTGAATTTATGAAGGGAGCCATTAGCTTTTCCATTATTTTCTGGCTCAAACGTCAATGAATTATTCTCAACCTTTATTGCTTCATCAAAGGTTTCAACTAAAGTGATTTTACCGGATTGTTTTACAAATATACCCATGTATTTAGGTAAGGCTGAAGCATAATTCTCTATTATGATGTCTTCTAGGGGTTGGGAGGCCACTGGTATCTTATTCAGGAGAGTAAGAAAATGCTAATTGAAATCCTTTATCCTTTCTTTTCTCTCCATATTAATCCTAGACAATTCTAGTGCTAACACAGTAGCGGTTTTATCTTCACCAAACTTGTTCAGGAATGCTTGACTAAAATCACTCCAACTTGTTATGGATCCTTGTGTCAGGGAAAAATACCAAACTGCAGCCTTTCCTTCAAAAGTTAAAGGGAATAGTCGACATACCACATCCTAATGCTGGACATTCATAGTCTGAATAGCCAGGATGAACTTGTCAATGTGATTTTCATCTAAGCCCTTATCATCTTGGTCAAAATTAGGTAATAGTTTATCAGGGTGTTTGGGTAGGTTACGCTGTAGTCTAGGCACAACAATAGCACCGCGTCGTAACTATGGTCTATCGTCATTAGGGTTACCCTGATTACGGTCACCCATGTGTGGATCGCGATTTGAGTCTGATGAAAACTTGTTGTTATGGTCACGAGGACTATCTGGTGGTGATCCAGGAGGTGAAGGAGGTAGATCAGATCCACCTGCAGATAACAATCATTGAGAAGTGTTAAGACCAGCTACTCCTCTTAATAGATTACTAAGGTGATAATTAGGAGTCCCTACTAATGATTCAAGAGGTTCTTCTCCAATTGGATTAGTAGCTGACTTAGTCACTACCAATGTTGGGAAATTATTTCTGCTTGGTAGTTCGAAGTTAATCGGGGGAATCCCTGTTTGGAGAGAATATGCTATGGTTAAGATTCTATGTGATTCCTCTAAAGTTTGACTTATCTGTTTAGGGAAAATGGTGAGACATTAGGGTCCCTTTCAATGATAGTCCTAACTATATCTAAAAACGGAGTATGTACAGTCTCAAGTTGTGATGTAGAGACTGGGGTAGACAATGTTCCAAAACATATGAGGGAGGAAGTTGGTTGATCACTAGTAGGAGCACTATGTGATCGATCAGCCATTAATCTTTCAGCTCAGGCCCTCCTTCTAGCACCATTTGTTGGTCAAGAAATGTGACCTGTGGGGTTTTGTGGCCAACTACTGAAAAACATCCCACACACTCGACTTACTACAATCTTGTATGTGATTGGTGTAACTGTTTTTCACAGGATAAAGGCCCTGCTGCCTATAAAATGTGCTCTCAAGGTAGAGAGTCTCTTGGAATGCATATGGTAAGTTCTACTTAATTAAATATTCACTAAAATCAAAATATCTAATTGAAATGACTAGCTAATGCTAATAAATACCTTAAGCTAAAACAAAAAAATAATATTAGCTCCTAATCCTTCTCTATAATGACCTAAGATGCAATATAACTATCCCAAATTGGTACCTGGAATTAATAATCTGATAACAAGTTTTATTTAAAAATTTGATCTATAATCCTACCATTTTAGGAAAGCCTACTCTCAGTAGAGACAGATCTAAATCAACTTACAAAAAAATAACATTTTATCATAAATTAATTTGAAAATGAAATAAAACTCATAATCGAAATAAATTTAACATAGTATTGAAGCATGAAAAATACACTCAGGTACTAATGTTGAAATGAATAAAGTTCAACTCACACAGTCAGTACTTTGTATAAAACCATATCATTATCAACTGAAGAAAAGAAGCATGAGGAAGTTCATTGACTTTTCCACATGACAACTAATCATTCATACTTCAACACTAAGTACTTTGTTCATAATCTATTAACAAAAGTGCTTTCACATATAATATAAAGATACATACATATGAAAAGGAAATTCAACACAGGAAAAACAACATCAAGACAGCATGATATAACTGATAGACTTAGCTAATGTCTTCAGTATTTCTGTAAAATATAGTAATCCTCAGAAATAGTTCTAAAGGAACACAAATATACAGAATAATATTAAGTGTTGTATTATATTTGTTCATCACAAGTTCCAGGATTCCAACCCTTTGCTTCAGTTTAGAAGTTTCTTATAAAGGAAATTAAAAGACTACAAGTGACTAACTAGAAATCCTATTCCTCAAGAAAAATCCCAATCCTATCCAAATATGGCTCAATCACAACGAGAATCATAGGCATGTTGTTACAAAATCATCCGGAGAGAAAGATATGCCAAGAGGATAACTTACTGGAGAAAATACATCGTTATACTCTCCAAATCATAGTAACACCATATTCGATAATCCATGCCAATAGAAGATTAGAAATAGGAACGAAGTAATCACTGAGCACCAAATTAGTTGTAAATCCCGAACATTCTTCATTAAGTAGCCACGTACAATCAAAAGACATGAATGTAAACGAGCATCTAGTTTTCTCCCAACAGTTTCTTTGACATGTGTAAATATTAACAAAAAGTTATTTAGCAAGATTTAATGATGATAAATTAAGCATTAGCGAGATATCTGCAGAATTTTAATTCTCTAGATATCTCAATTTAATCATTTAGATTGTGAATTGAAAACAAAAACTGACGAACCCAAAATGTCACTAACCTTTAAGGATCTAACCAAAATCCTATGTAGGCATAATGTACAATACAAAATACAAAATTTAGAAGTCACTCGAAAAAAAAAATTACGTTTTTAAGGCCGAATCGACTAAGAATCGAATTGGTACACTTCTCCTAGATTCATTCAGCTTAGCTCTAAACTTGACAGCCATGGTCATGTTAATCTTATTCTGTCTTTTCAACCTTTGATTATTTAACAAAATCCTTTTAATCAGTTCTTTACATTTCAACTTCTTTCCTCTTAACACATCCCATTTCTCAATCGAGGTAATCAATTCAGCTTTTAAAGCTGTAATTTCTTCCAAGGAAATTGTTTGTATAACTTGTGCTTCTTTTAAGTCTATTTGTAGGGAAGAAATTAATTGGGCATGAGAATTTGTATTAGTTTGATCCTTTGAATCTCTATTCAATTTAATTCAGGCTTCTTTAGTTAGGTAAGGCTTTCTATCAATTTCTTGGTCACCCTTGCGATTCAATTGCTGACTATCAACAAGTTTGTTTGCAGAGATAGAAACATAATTACGATCTAGCACAGGTCGACCTATGGGAGATAGATGTGGTCGAACATCTGAAGAGTCACTCACCTCAATAACTGAGACATCCCCAACACTCAAATTCCTCCTGGAAAGCAAAGCGGTTGTCATACTACATGTGGTTCTTCATATAGCCGAATTTCACATAGCACGGCTAGTCTGATATTTAGCCTCTATTTGCTTCATATCAACCTGTGCATGAGAAAAATCATTGTTTTGACAAGTTATGGGAATTGAGGGTTTCCTTACTTGACCTCATGAATTATTTGTAGGAGTTTCAACACTAGTTTCCACCTCAATTTTTACATCATCAAGACTTAGGGTTTGGTCAGGATGAAACCCTTCATTCCCCAAATCATCCTGAGAACTAGAGTCCTCAATTTCAAGCTCAGATTCCTCGTTGTTTAGATGCCTACGTCGAACCCTAGGCCTTTGTTTGGACCATTCCTCGTTAACCCCAAACCTATTTCCCATAAGGAAAGAATCCCAGGTTTGACCTAGTTCTTCCAACCAACTAGACACAAGAATTTTAATTAATCGATGGTGGAATAAACTTGTATTTTTATCCCTAACATTAGATTGATAAGTGGATGCCATTTTGTGATAACTGTTCAAATAAAAAGGGCATATTGACAAAGTACCCTTTAAATATCATCAACAATCGAAGTGATAAAATTGCATCTGAGACAGCCTACCTTCACAAGTTACATACCTAATGATTAGCTCTAGAAGAGCCCTCCATTTCTTCATTAATAACCGGGAGGGGAAGCCGGATTTGAACTTGATTTGTTGATGAGCAGGGGTAAGAAACCCTTTCCAGTGGTCATTCTTAATATGTTTTCCTTTATACCACTTCTCACTAGTTTGAGGCAAACAAATAGTTTGAGAAATGAATTTCTCAAATAGCTTAATTTCAACATCTCCCACATGTGCATGAACCCCATCGAATGACTCTATGAATTCCTTAGATACTGCCATATTAAAACCAGAAAATTTTCGAAGGAACTCCAACCATCCAAACCTCGATACGACTTCTTGACATTCGGGAGCAGCATACAGATATTCGTCACCAATAAGTTCAAACCTAGACACTGGATCCATGGCAGAAGATACACAAACCTATAGGGTTTTCAAAACACATATTAAAAGATGCAGTTGATTTATCAATAGTCTAGGCATTACCAGCAATATTCATAAATACCCTATTTTATAAAAATTCTGAAAACCTTCATGTAGGTTCATCATAACGTGAATTGGCAGAGACAAGAGGTTTCAAAAATAACTTATCACAACATAATGAGCCATAGGAGAGTCACACAGGTGAGTTATTGCAAGTGATGTTTGCATGATTAAGGATTGATAGATAACAACCATCAAGTGACATGACTACCAAAACCTTAGTTCCACCATTACTTCAGCATTAATTGTGATTTCATAACATGTTGATAATGGAGGTTAACTCATCGTTTTTAAACACATGACTAAATAATTTCCAAAAACATTAATCCTTCATTTATTGAATACAATCACCATAAGGTGATCACTTTAGTATATAATCGATACCTTAGGGTAAAGGTCAAAACTAATTAGCGAATAATTTTATAATGTGACCAAACCAATGTCAAACCTTTAAAGTGACTTTAGACCTTCATCACAAACTTTGATACTAACCCATTTCAAAAATACGAATTTGAAATAAGCGATGAGCATATAGTATAATAGGGTTCATGAAGATCACATTAAATCCACCTTAAAACTTATGACAACTAAGATAAGATAAATAATTTAGAAATGATGAAGATTCACCAAATTTTCCATATGAATCAAACAATAACAGTTATCACACCATGCAGTAACTAGTTTGAATTAATAATTTATAAATTCATTTGATTTTAATCAAACATGAGTGATGAGTGGAAAAATAGGAGCTACTAATCTTCTATAATTATAGTCTTCCTGATGATTGACAGAAATGAATAATTAAGATCATATGAGTCGAGTTTTACTATAATTGATGTTCAACCAATCCGAATGAATTAGGCAAGTATGTTTCTGTCAGGAGTGCCTTAAGAATCAAATATTCTTAGGGCCCTCCTAAGATATTCATGATGATTTTTTTGATCAAGACAAAAAGAACCAGTATTGTTTGAAAATTATCAATCTTTGAATTACTTGTGTTTAAAAATGCTCTGAAGGGTGTTGTCTGCCAACAAGTTCCTCTCCAAATTGGGGGTCCTTGGGGTCTAAACTTTTGCTCAAGTAATGGTGGTCCATATTCTCTTTAAATCAATTGAAGTGTTGCCTTGACAGTGCCTTGGTGATTCTAGGGGTTGATCCTAGATGAATACAGTCCAAGTATTAATATAGCAAACCAAATCTAGTAATGCTATGTTTCTTTCTGAGAAGCTTGACAATTAGAATAGATACCAGTCCTAGGTGTAACAAAAAATTTCTGTCAAATGTCAATCTAGAGTATGCTCATGAGTAATGGGGTGCAATAGGAAATATAAATGTTTCAGGGCCTGTCATGTCAACAGATTCTACATTTATAGAATTCAGCCACGATATATTCTTTTTCCAAATTTCATAGATTGTCTCATTAACTAACCCTAGGCCAAATTTTGAACAAGACTAGGGTTATGCCATAAAATTCATTTAAAAACTTACTGAGATGAATAGACCACGAGGGAGGGTGGTATTTTATCTTGGATGATATTTAACATCTTTTTCATCTTAACCAATCTTATTTATTATGATGTAATACAACTTTATTGTCCTTTAGTTGGACAGTTATTGCAAAATCTAGATAGGCCAATTGATTATAATATCCCATCTCGTTCAACATTGAGTGCTTTCTTCTTTTAGAACTCTACCTTTTCTCTATATTTTTTTTGTACCCATGCTTTACTTCTTATGTTTCCTTTCTAGTTTCATTAGTTAGGTGATTAGTTTCCAGTTATGTGCTATGATCTTCTGATTTTTCCATCGTTCTTGGAGTTGCTATTCCACTCCCACATCGCACATTATGTCCGTGGATGTAATTTTCAAGTTTCCAGTCCCTTGATCCTATCTTATCTTATGTATTCTTCTTCCAAATGTTGCATACCTTTGACATTGGCCCAAATTTTAAATAATGTCGACTAGCGTTATGCCAGAGAATTCATTTTAAAACTTTCTGAGATGAATAGATCACAAGGTTGGTATTTCATCTTGGATGTTCTTTAGTGTCTTTTACATCTTAATCAATGTCATTATTTATTATGTAATACAACCTTTATTTTCCTTTAGTTGGATAGTTATCACAAGACCATGATAGGCCAATTAGTTCTAATATCCTACCTTGATCAGCATAAAGTGCTTTTTTTCTTTTAGCATTCTTATCTTTTTGTGTACATGTACTTTACTTCTTATGCTTCCTTTTTTGCTTTTGTTAGAACTTTGGTTAGCTCTCAGTTATGAGTTTTTTTATTTTTATTTTGGCATCGTTCCAGGAGTTTATATTCCACTCCCACATTGCACTTTAAGTTCCTAGATATACTTCTCAAGTTTTCAGTCCTATTGACCTATTTTTGTGGTCATTTGTTGAACATAATAAAATTATCTTATCTCATCATTTATATACTTGTTTATCTCTTTCTTACATCTGTAGGTTTCTGAGTTGGTTCTTGTACAAGTTCCCTGCACCTTCTTATGTATTCACAATTAGATCTAATATGGGATCTCCTCTTGAAAATGATATAACATTTTCAGTTTTAGGTTACAGCGATACATGGATAACCACACAATAGAAGCATGTAGTTGCATTTGTTACAGGGATACACTTTAAAGTTGAATATATTCATATACTTTATGATGCTATTTACTACTTACTATCTAGTGATTCTGTTTATTTTAGATATATACATTTTTGAGGATGCTTTAGGCACTTTATAGAATTTCAATTTTAATTTGAGTGATAAATCTGTATTCACATTGGCTGTACTTTTGAGTCCCTTGACCAACTTTGTGATCATTCATTGGTGATTCAACATTAGTAAATTATCTTATCTTTTCTTATCTCATCTAAAGTTAGATATAGATGCATTTAAGCCTACTCAAAGCATTAGTCTCAATTGCAGAGAATCACAAGGAATTTGGAGTTGCCTACCTTAATCCTAGTTGGTTGTGCTTTTGCTAAATACATGATTAACTTCTCGACTACTGCTCTAAAAACAAGGTGGTTAATTTTATGATATTAAGTCTTTCAATATACTAAATTCTATTGTAAGCCAGGAAAAGTAATGCATGTATTTTAATTCATCTTCGTATCTTAATGAGAATGCATAAGTGAACCGCAAGGTTTTTGTCTGCATTTTGTAGTTTTCCTCCATGCAATAAAATCAAACATGCACTCTCTACATTGATTCCCAGTAGAGTTCCTCTTCAAACTGGGTATCCTTGGGGTATAAAATTTTGCTCAGCTACCTCGGAC
The DNA here is from genome assembly GCA_001517045.1 of Pseudotsuga menziesii. Taxonomy (NCBI): domain Eukaryota; kingdom Viridiplantae; phylum Streptophyta; class Pinopsida; order Pinales; family Pinaceae; genus Pseudotsuga; species Pseudotsuga menziesii. The sequence goes on along the minus strand of LPNX010644629.1, from coordinate 19,390 downwards.
AGTGGTCCAGGTGAAACCTTTTCTCGTGGGTCATTCTGGTGTCTGGTAGTGGATTGAGCACAGTCCAAGTATGAATGCAGCAGGATAAACTTAGTAATGGTAGATTCTTTTCTAAGAAACTTGACTGCGAGAATGTAATAGTCCTATGTGTAACATATTTTTTTGTCAAATTCCAATGCAAAGTATGATTTTGACAAATGGGGTGCACTATGCCATAAATATGTCTCATTTCCTACATTTTCATTAGTTTAAACCTCTGTAGAATGCAGTCAACTTGTATTTGTTTAGCTCATTCCATAGCCTTGAACTCATTGACTAACCATGTGACAAAATTTGAACAATATCGACTAGGGTTATGTCATAAATTTTGTTTTAAAACTTAAACTGAGATGAATAGCTCACAAGGGTGGTATTTTATCTTGTATTCTCTTTAGTATCTTTTACAGTATGTTGTATTGGTTTTGGGGATTGGGGGCGTAGGGAAATAGTGGGAACGAGAGGACGAGTCCCTGGGATGACTAGAGCACACCCCCAATTTTTCAAGGGACAGAAGGTTGGGGATTCCGGGACACCAATTATATATTTATACTTTAAAAAGTTAGAATTCACGATAAACATTTGTGGTTTCTTTTAAGAACATTAGTCTATACTATATATTATATTGCACATTCCTCACACTTGATAGTTCTGAAAAATATTAGGCCAATAAGAAAAGGGTTGAGTGACATTCCATTATTTGCACTTGAACATGAGCAAAATGCAGTTTATCTTTAGGAAACGTAATGTGTAACTATTTTCAATCTTCAATAAGGTCCATGAAGGGTCTTTGAGAAGAATTCTTGTCTATATATAACAACTATTTTTATATTTGTTGTTTATGATGATTATTTGCAATAAGGTCCTTTTGCAATATGATGATTGTCTGGAATAAGGTCCATGAAGGGTCTATGAAAAGAATGCCTATCTGTATATAAAAATTTTTCTTATATTTCTTGTTTATGATGATTAGATTAAAAGGCATTCCCTTCTCAATAGATTCTATATATTTTTACAGCTTTCTTGAAAACCAATACAAAACACTACGAGATATAAATGTTTTCATTCTGTAAAGAGATTAGATTCATATTTTAGATTAAGTAGGATATTGAATAGGAATTTATTCAAATGTTTAGTACCCAATCTAAGTCTTTACTATCCAATTGTTTTCATAGTGCGTGAGGTTGGGTTGGGGGAAGAGTTGGACGTGAATAACTCTCGAACACCTATGTACAATATGTAAAAGATAACATGACCCTAAAATGAGAAATACAAGAGCAATACCCAGAAGGATCATACATTTGAGTTGTTTCATTTCTTGGTTTGTAACTTTGTTGACATGGAGGCTCTGCTACTTGTAATGATGTTGCTGAAAACACAATAGTTAAAACACCAGAAACCCAAACCAAAATCCATCATACGCAAACCATATATTTTGAGTTATAACTTGTATAGATTCAGACTCAAATTCATAATAATACAAAAAATATGGATGGGATAAATGATCATATTGTCCAATCATCAATTTCCATTTCCAAAACTAAATATACATGCCTAAAACATCACCAAAATCTACTAGGGACATCTCTGAAATCTACTTGCAATGTCTTCAAAATATGCCTGGAAGTTTCTGAAATCTGATGTTTTGTGTGTGGCCAGCAAGTTCTCAAGTCCTTGATGAAGTTCTTGGTAGGTTAGGGATGTTTCCTAGGGGTCCCCAAGTCTCTAAAACCAGTGCTACTTGGGAGTGAGAGTGAGAGTGAAAAGCGAAAATTTCAAAAGCTTATGGTTTGAAAGTATTTCAGAAGCGTTATATATATATCTTCATATTTGATGCATATATGTCAACAAATGCATTAAGAATGTTGAATTAGTTAATGAAAGAATTAAAACATGAAAGAAACCATAATACCATATAACATCATTCATTAATAATCAGCCATCTAGTATTTGTCAACCATAGGTCCAGTATCCATAACATCAACCTTAAAGCTTGAAATTTTCAATATAGAAATAGGTTATAAACTAGGGATTCTTCAAAAACTATTTTTGAGGCCACCAATAGATTGAAGGGTTTTCAAGTGTTTGCATGGAAATTGTGGGTTCTTTAATTCTAGAATCAGTTTTTAATTACATGTTGATGCTTGCCTCTCATCAGATTAGGATCCACCAGGATATATATATAGATTTTTATCCTATGGTCATACCAAACCGATAATTGAGTATACTAGCAATATTATCGATAGGTTTGTAACTTGCACCATAATAGTACCCAATTTGCTTCAACTTCAACCTGTGCTCATTTTTATTTTTGTAAAAAATAGGGTTAGGTTAAGGTTTAAAGAAAAAAATAAAAAATTATACTTTAATGTAGAAAATAAATTTCTAAACTAGTACTAGGAACAAGATAATACAGCTCTAACAAGGTCAAACTAAATCATGGGAGAATTATATGGTTCAAACTATGAGATGGGATATTCAAGACATGTAAAACATATATGAAAGTGATGATCATTGATGTGAACATGTACAAAAAAAATACTTGCAAAATAAGATTTTGTTATTGAAACTATGCGATAGCATGGGGATCAATTGAACTTTGGTTAGAATTTTAACAATTAAAATGACTAGATCAACCTCCATAATTATTTTGTGACAACATATCCAGGAAAGATACGGTAGAGTCCTTTATTACTACTGAATAAGGTGTCTAAATGCTCACTTAGGGTTTTGTCAGTTTAATCCCAAGGTTCTTGTTCAAATTTGATTCACAATTACTGGATTTCAGAATCTTATTGTAGCAACAAAGAAAAAAAAATAGAAAACATAGCACCCTGAGGTAAATTTTTAAGCCAGTTGCTTCATTCCATTTCTTCCTATAAGTTAGTTAGTTCTTTTTTTCCATTTGGTAAGCAACATACCATTGTTAGAACTTGTGAAACTCCACAGTGCGTGTTAACATGAGATCTACCTACATGCATCGGTGTTACTTTCCAAGTTCCAACATATGTTCATGGATATTATTGGGGTGAGCTCAACAATATAGAGTTCACCGTCCAGCATCGACGGTTTGTGAAAATTAAATAGGATGTGTAATATACTTAGGGTATATTACCGCTATGTAATAATGTATACAAATTTGTTGTAATAGTAGTCAGGACAACTAAGCAACTGAGGAGTGTTATCCTCCCCACCCAGAACCAATTCTTGCTATTGAGATATTGAGCAGCAAGTTCATAATGACTATATTGTTGTATTGGTCTTGAGCTTCAAAGAATCTGATGTGGGTACCATCCTCATAATGAGAAACGTGTGCACACTGCACAGTAGGTTTCCTCTCATGGAAAAAGAGAAAAACATTAGTAATGTAGGTCAATATTGTATTAATGTTGTAATAATGATAAATCATCATCTCCCTAGCCCCGTGTGGTAGCTCATTTGGTTGATGCTGCAGGGACCAAGAATTCGGGCGGTCACTCAAGTTGGTGCTCAAAAACAGGCTCCAAAATAACCTAACAAGGTGAAGAACCTTGGAAGCATTCCATGGATGTAGTCCAGATCTTCCAGACTGAAGTTGTGAACCACATTTGAAAAAAAATCATCGCAACTTGTATTATAATACACATTCATGTTATTCTTTCATCAATAAATTCATCCCTTGTCAGGTTGTTATTCTTTCATCAATCAATTCATCCATGAACTAGATTGCACTAGCAAAGAATTGGAATCGTAGCCTCAATTGTCTAAACAACCACGTCAAGACATGAAAAATTATCCAATTTCATTTCTTAGAAAAGTTTCTTACTGTTGGAGGAGCAATTCGATAAACCCAACTAGAACTATAGCCAACTAAGTCGATCAGCCGACTAATTAGAGATTAGGTCGGCCACATAAGTTCGTGTCAGTTGACCAAACCGACAGGTAGTTATTTGTAACTATTTGTAATTCATATATATTAGGCTGTTGAGCTAGATGAGAACTCGGTTCAGTTCTTTGTATTGTATGGACCTTTTCATGATAATATAATCTGTTCTTCCACTTACTTGTTCTTATCTCTTGTCTCTGTTATGCATGTATGCTTTTAATGTGTATTATTGGTAACCCTATGTGATCTATGAGATTACAACATTGTTTTCATTGCCGATAGTACATGTATGAGATCTATACAAGTAGATGATATCAGAATAGGAGATTAAGGACTGGTGGGAGTGTAAAATAGCAAACTACTTGCAAAACTACGCATGAAGAAACAGATTAACAACTGCTCAAGAAAAGGAAAGGTTCTTTATTGAAAATCATGAGAAGTTTGTAGAATCAGTGCCTTAGATTTTGAAGAAACTCCTGGATGAAAAAGGTGGAAGTGACTAAAGATAAACAGTTGCTAGAAAAACTAATTCGAGTGGGAAGGACAAACCTGGAAGTGGTTTGAACATATCACAACAAATTCTGCGAGGAACAAGCTATAGAAGAAATTCTACACAGACCTCACTAAGCAATTCTTGTGTTCCTTACCGACCTTGTTGTTTAAGTTCCCGATAGAGAAAGGAGTGGGTCATATCATTGAACCTCATCCATTACTATGTGAATCGCCACAAAATACTAACTGGGTAGAGAAACGAAATAAGTGGGAGAAATTCATTGTAGAAAGGGAGTGGGAATACTTCCTAAGTAAGTGAACAAATCTATTCGGGATTTCTAAAGTGTCGAGTAGGCAATGGGGAGGTAGCTGGTCATATTTCGGGGTAAAGTGGAGAGGAATCTAGTTGACCAAAGAGATACCATTCACCAATGATGAGAAGTTGGCCTAAGGAGGAAATTGAAAGGATAGTATCACACAAAGGTACGACGGACTTACAAAAAATAGAGAGGGAGAAGAGGCTGCAGAGAAGGGAAGAAATAAAAGAAAGAGCTATTGCACTGCAAAGAGGAATGAGTACTAGGGTGAAATACCAAGAGAGAAATCCACCACAGTCGAGTCATGATCGACAAGAAGAAGGCATGGAAGAAGAAGTGTCCCCTATGGAAGAAGATTTGTGGATAGAGCAGTGAGAAGCTCTCCAATTAGAAGTTCCCCAGGAGGTAAGACCTCTATCTCTGACGAATCCAAGTACCAGGATACAAACCATTGTCGAAAAGGACCTCAGAATAAGAGCTGGTGACTTTGGTTTATGGAGCTGACTAGACGACAAGAGAAACAATGATAATCATCTACTTATCCATTGACCAAAAGAAGGAAATTGGGTCACGCTTCAAGTGATACCCTCCAACCAAAGTATCCACTTAATTTACCCGACACATGAAGGAGCACCCCCCTTGCCAAATATGGCTTTGGAATATACAGAAAATTTGGAGCTGCAGAAAAATACTTATAGTTGGACATCGACAGGAGAAGTCGACCTCGACTGATTGCTTGTCGTTGAAGAAATGATAACTAAGATGACCGACGGAAATGAGAGTTTTGTCAACAATAGTTCTGCACAAATAAATAAACAAAACATCCCACTACCTCCACCACCACCTCCTGAAGAAGACAATGACAGTGACTCAGACATAGGCCACGGGTCAGCACACATCCCTCTATATGAGGGCGACAAGGATCCCAGACAACATTGGTTCATCTGTGAATTGACATGGGAGGCGAACCAAGTCACAGATGAAGACAGACAGATGGCACAGTTTGCTGGTACCTTAAGGAAAATGGCATTAACATGGTATATGACCTTTTCTGAAAGAACCCCCTGAGCGAATAAAGCAGAATTCAAAGTGCAATTATTGCCATTCTTTAAAACTCCAGATGCAAAACATCTGGCAACTAAGAAATTGAAGAAAACATCACAAAACTCAGGAGAAACTGTCCGCGGCAATGACAAACAATGGAACATTAGAGGAAATTTCAACCCAAAATGGGCCTTTTAACTTTTCACCCAAATTCCATGTCATTATGCATTAGCCAATCAAATTGCTTTAAAATTCAAACACCGTATAGGTCTTAAACAATATTTTATTACACAATCTCATAATAATGGAATATTTTAATATTATAATTTTCTTGGAGAGTGAAATAATATCTTCCCAAGGTGCCCCAAATTGTCTTGGAAAGCGAAATCCAATATGCACGCCTTCTCCACATATTGGAGAGTTATTAATGGATCAAAACATGTTGACCACATTAATTACATTATTATTTTTTTTAATTAGATAGAGGTTTTTTTTATACATAAATTTGTGGGTTTATTACCTACCACAATATTTAGGCACCAACATTTTTTTATAAATATTGAAATATATAGAATATAAATAGGTGGAGCGAATAGAAAAAGAATGTTGGGGGAATTTTCAAATGCATTCGATCGAAGCTCCTACTCACCAAAGAATCCGTATCTGTCTCTATTTGAAAATGGATTTATTACCTACCACAATATCAATTGC
>LPNX010644597.1:74425-100406 GCA_001517045.1 Pseudotsuga menziesii | reverse complement strand
TTATCCTCAAGCTGTTTGGTATAGATAACACGGACAAATATTAGGCCTTAGTTGGCACTCTATGAGTTGATGAACTTTTCCGTAAGGAGAATATTCAGGTTACCGTTGGTTTCTACAAATTAATCATAGAGCGGAAAAATATAAGTAAGAAAAAAAATGTTAAGTTCCATAGTAATAACTATTGAAACAGAAGTCAAAATTATGAGCAATTTTCCATAAGGGAAACATTTAAGAACTAATTCAAACATAAAAAAAAGGATTTCCAATCTAAAGGACTATTTTGAAGAAACAGAATAAAGAAAATGACACAAATTACCAAGAGATATATGAGAAGGTTGTTTTCTCATTGTATTAAAGATCAGCGAAACACATTTCATGACCTCGAATATATGATTACAGTCCCAATCTCAGCAGCGGTTTCCCCTTAGCAGTGCCTCCTTCGTCTTCTCTCTGAACGCTGAAAGAAAAGTCTTTCCAGCCCTGTCGAGCACTTCCTCTCTTTCCATTTATTTATTCAAATGAGAAAATGCAGAAACATCTTACACAACCCAAACAAATTTGTGAAAATAATTGCTACAACAATTTTTGGGTTTTCCTTCCAGCTTCAGTAAGAAATTACAGAGCTTTACTGATTGCACATAAATACTGTTTACAAAGCCTCCTCACATATTTTCTTGAAAGAATTTTACAAAGAAGAAATGCATAGAAAGAAAAATCATTCTCTGGTCTAGAGAACCCCTTGCAAATCGAATTGTTGCCTCCTTAAATAAGATGCTTAGTATCTATTCTTAGCGAGTGACTGAGCGATTTGAGGAAAGTGTATCTCAAATCTAGTGAATTCCCTGCTTGCTGTCATAACAGAACCTGTAAAAGGAAATATTCAAAATCGTTTCGAGACTTCTACTTCCTCAAAGGTTTGATGGAATCAAGCAGTCGACTTCTGTTTTTCTTTTACACAGATAGATTCAGCTCGTATCACTCTCATTGACCTCCGATGAAAAACCATGGGATGATAGCCAAATATCTCTGTGATATTGCAACACAAGAGAACACAGTAATCCTTCTCTGTTCAAATCTACAGTAGAGAAAACAAAGTGTTAAATATCTAGACAATTTGTAACTACAACAAATTCCAAAAGGATTATCTAAATAAAACTAAATAAAATATAAAACCAGTAAGATTTCAAGCAACCAATTCAACATACTCCTTTCACTAAATTCATACAGTAAATTATGTGGTGTTAATTTTGTGAATCGATTTGGTAGCCAAAGTTTGATGCGATCGGATAGCGAGAGGGCATTTCTTCTGTAGACAATTGTTAATATAATAGTTAAAATGTCCACAATTCAATGTCAATTTTCTGCGTTATGATTTTGTTGTTAGCCACCTCGTCCTTCATTTTGGAAGAATCAATGGCGATTCCTTTTAATGCATTGGTTGTTTGTAATCATGTGGCGTCCTAGTGAGTTAAAATTTATCACCGTCTTCCTCTATTTGTTGGAAATGTGATAGAGAGATGATGTATTTTCATGATATTTTGTGCAATCAATGCTTAATGCAATGATATAAGTTCGAGGTTTGAACGTGGGATTTTGAATGAAGCAAAAGCTCATTAAAATTGTGAGAGTCGAGGTGTCTTGCTTGATGCCCGGCATCGAGGGCGGCCGTCCTTTCACTAAATTCATACAGTAAATTATGTGGTGTTAATTTTGTGAATCGATTTGGTAGCCAAAGTTTGATGCGATCCGATAGCGAGAGGGCATTTCTTCTGTAGACAATTGTTAATATAATAGTTAAAATGTCCACAATTCAATGTCAATTTTCTGCATTATGATTTTGTTGTTAGCCACCTCGTCCTTCATTTTGGAAGAATCAATGGCGATTCCTTTTAATGCATTGGTTGTTTGTAATCATGTGGCGTCCTGGTGAGTTAAAATTTATCACCATCTTCCTCTATTTGTTGGAAATGTGATAGAGAGACTATGTATTTTCATGATATTTTGTGCAATCAATGCTTAATGCAATGATATAAGTTCGAGGTTTGAACGTGGGATTTTGAATGAAGCAAAAGCTCATTAAAATTGTGAGAGTCGAGGTGTCTCTTTTTTTGTATAGCGTAAAGGTAGGCCCCGACCGGAGAGAGCTCGCTCGACTCGCTCGATGCCCAGCATCGAGGGTGGCCATCCTTTCTCGAAATTCATACAGTAAATTATGTGGTGTTAATTTTGTGAATCGATTTGGTAGCCAAAGTTTGATGCGATCGGATAGCGAGAGGGCATTTCTTCTGTAGACAATTGTTAATATAATAGTTAAAATGTCCACAATTCAATGTCAATTTTCTGCGTAATGATTTTGTTGTTAGCCACCTCGTCCTTCATTTTGGAAGAATCAATGGTGATTCCTTTTAATCCATTGGTTGTTTGTAATCATGTGGCATCCTGGTGAGTTAAAATTTATCACCGTCTTCCTCTATTTGTTGGAAACGTGACAGAGAGATGATGTATTTTCATGACATTTTGTGCAATCAATGCTTAATGTAATGATATAAGTTCGAGGTTTGAACGTGGGATTTTGAATGAAGCAAAAGCTCATTAAAATTATGAGAGTCGAGGTGTCTCTTTTTTTGTATAGCATAAAGGTAGGCCCCGACCAGAGAGAGCTCGCTCGACTCGCTCGATGCCCGGCATCGAGGGCGGCCGTCCTTTCACTAAATTCATACAGTAAATTATGTGGTGTTAATTTTGTGAATCGATTTGGTAGCCAAAGTTTGATGCGATCCGATAGCCAGAGGGCATTTCTTCTGTAGACAATTGTTAATATAATAGTTAAAATGTCCACAATTCAATGTCAATTTTCTGCGTTATGATTTTGTTGTTAGCCACCTTGTCCTTCATTTTGGAAGAATCAATGGCAATTCCTTTTAATGCATTGGTTGTTTGTAATCATGTGGCATCCTGGTGAGTTAAAATTTATCACCGTCTTCCTCTATTTGTTGGAAATGTGATAGAGAGATGATGTATTTTCATGATATTTTGTGCAATCAATGCTTAATGCAATGATATAAGTTTGAGGTTTGAACGTGGGATTTTGAATGAAGAAAAAGATCATTAAAATTGTGAGAGTCGAGGTGTCTCTTTTTTTGTATATCGTAAAGGTAGCGCCCGACCGGAGAGAGCTCGCTCGACTCGCTCGATGCCCGGCATCGAGGGAGGCCGTCCTTTCACTAAATTCATACAGTAAATTATGTGGTGTTAATTTTGTGAATCGATTTGGTAGCCAAATTTTGATGCGATCAGATAGCGAGAGGGCATTTCTTCTATAGACAATTGTTAATATAATAGTTAAAATGTCCACAATTCAATGTCAATTTTCTGCGTTATGATTTTGTTGTTAGCCACCTCGTCCTTCATTTTTGAAGAATCAATGGCGATTCCTTTTAATGCATTGGTTGTTTGTAATCATGTGGCATACTGGTGGGTTAAAATTTATCACTGTCTTCCTCTATTTGTTGGAAATGTGACAGAGAGATGATGTATTTTCATGATATTTTGTGCAATCAATGCTTAATGCAATGATATAAGTTCGAGGTTTGAACGTGGGATTTTGAATGAAGCAAAAGCTCATTAAAATTGTGAGAGTCGAGGTGTCTCTTTTTTTGTATAGCGTAAAGGTAGGCCCTAACCGGAGAGAGCTCGCTCGACTCGCTCGATTCCCGGAATCGAGGGCGGCCGTCCTTTCACTAAATTCATACGGTAAATTATGTGGTGTTAATTTTGTGAATCGATTTGGTCGCCAAAGTTTGATGCGATTGGATAGCGAGAGGGCATTTCTTTTGTAGACAATTGTTAATATAATAGTTAAAATGTCCACAATTCAATGCAATTTTCTGCGTTATGATTTTGTTGTTAGCCACCTCGTCCTTCATTTTGGAAGAATCAATGGCGATTCCTTTGAATGCATTGGTTGTTTGTAATCATTTGGCATCCTGGTGAGTTAAAATTTATCACCGTCTTCCTCTATTTGTTGGAAATGCGACAGAGAGATGATGTATTTTCATGATATTTTGTGCAATCAATGCTTGATGCAATGATATAAGCTCGAGGTTTGAACGTGGGATTTTGAATGAAGCAAAAGCTCATTAAAATTGTGAGAGTTGAGGTGTCTCTTTTTTTGTATAGCGTAAAGGTAGGCCCCGACTGGAGAGAGCTCGCTCGACTCACTCGATGCCCGGCATCGAGGGCTGCCGTGAGGGCCACCCTTTGGCACCCAAGCGGCCGGAGGTCTTCAGCTTCAGAGACCCCTCTGCCCACAATTTCTCCAACGTTGATGTCAATGTTTCCATACTTGGCAGCTCTTCTAGCTCAGTCCACTCTCTAACAATCAGTCGTCGAAGCTTTGTCAGTTGCTCCAACCCCTGGATGCTCTTCAGCTGCACACGTCCATCTGCCGATAACTCCTCCAAAGATGTCGGAAAAACACAAATATTCAAGCGTTGCTTTTCATGCATACAAAGATATTTATATGTGGATCATGATTCTAATTTGCATATCCTTTCCTATTCCTTAGAGATATTAATACCAACTAAACATACAAGATTTAACACAAATTTATGTTTACATGTGATTCGACTTCCCTTTGCCACGATGTGTTTAATGCGCTTCCGGACACATGTAAAATCCTTAAATTCTTCATTGGGATGAACGATTTCTTGTCTTGTCTCCGCCGTTTGGGCGCCAAAGGGAGGCTGTGAGGGCCGCCCTTTGGCGCCCAAGCGGGCGGAGGTCCGCCACTTCACAGACCCCTCTGCCCACAATTTCTCCAAAGTTGATGTCAATGTTTCCATACTTGGAATCTCTTCTAGCTCAGTCCACTCTCTAACAATCAGTCGTCGAAGCTTTGTTAGTTGCTCCAACCCCTGGATGCTCTTCAGCTGCACACGTCCATCTGCCGATAACTCCTCCAAAGATGCCGGCAAAACACAAATATTCAAGCGTTTCTTTTCATGCATACAAAGATATTTATATGTGGATCATGATTCTAATTTGCATATCCTTTCCTATTCGTTAGAGATATTAACACCAACTAAACATACAAGATTTAACACAAATTTATGTTTACGTGTGATTCGACTTCCCTTTGCCACATTGTGTTTAATGCACTTTCAGACACATGTAAAATCCTTAAATTCTTCATTGGGATCCATGAGGGCAGGGAAGCGTATGGACAATCTTTCCCTCGATGCCGGGCATCGAGGGCCGCCGTGAGGGCCGCCCTTTAGCACCAGACCGGGGTGCCCAGGAGGAGGGGGAAGGTGCCCGAGAAGAATTCTCCTTTCAGTGAAGAATTTAGTGGTACAAATAATGTTGATGGTCACATTGATCTGGCAGCAAGTGATCATGACAATAATTTTCGTAATGAATTTGGTGATGAAATTTTCAATGAGGGGGGTCATATGCATCACAATGAAAACAATCATCCTGCTGAGGATGTTGTTGCAGACATAATGGTCCAGGAGATCCAGCGACATAATCCAATGCAGAGCAGGATTAAGTGTAGGACTAGACCTTTTTATGTCAATCCAAAGCATTCGAGTTATACAAGGTCTAGGAAAGAATTGCTCACAAGTCCAAGTTCCATTACTCATTTGATTTCGAGTGAGTGTTGCCACAAAAGTTGTTTGAAAATTTTAGGCTACAATTATGTCTTGGAGAGAAGGAAGATGTATCTTTCAATGAACAAAAGCATGCAAAATTCATATTTAGTGGGGTGCATGATTTATACCAGGACAGGCTATGATTATCGCGTTGGAAGAATTATGCTTTGTAGAAAGGCATTCAAACAGATTCACTCAATTGGTAATCTTCGATTATCAAGAATCCAAACAAGACTAGAAAAGGATCCTACATTTTACACTGACGATTATCAAGGATGAATCACTGGGCCATCAACACACATTGCAATATCATGGATGCATGATTTATTTTCCAAGCATGGAGAGAGTATGCCAAATAGAGAAACAATACACATTCCAGATAATTTCACAAGGCAGGAAATCTACAACTTATACAAGGATTATGTTCAAGGTGGTCAAGGAAAGGACAACTTCATCAGATATGTATATTTCACAAGAGTATGGAAAAAGAAGTTCAACAACATCCGCATTCCAAAGAGGTCAAGGATGGGGGTTTGCAGTACATGTGCTTCTCTTAAAGAAAGAAGGGATAGATCAGAAGGGATAGAAAGAGGTATGTTTACAAAACAAAAAAAACAAATAGATAAATGTCAATTATTGAATCTAGTTAACAATATTTTTTGTTATGTTGTTTGTAGATTCCATAATCAATGCACTGCAAGAAAATCGCAATCAACAATCAAATGAACGGAAAAAATTTGTACAAACATCGCAAGAAGTGTTACGATGCTCCACATAAGTATATGGGTTTGATAATTGATGGCATGGATCAGAAAAAAACACTCTTGCCACATTTTGTCCATGTGCCAAAGAATTTAAAGGAGGAGAATTTTATTCAGTTTCACTTGGTTGGGTGTATGGTTTTTAATGGTGAAATGATTCCAAGGGTTTACTTTACAGCTCCAAATATTCACAATGATGCAAATTTGACCATCAGCATAATTCACCATGCCATTACTCATTGGCCTGGTGATCTTCTAGAAGTTCTAGATCTACAATTGGACAACACAAGCCGGGAAAACAAAAACCAGTTCATGTTTGGTTATCTAAGCATGCTTGTGGAATTGGGAATTTTTAAGATGGTAAAAGTTAGGTTCCTTCTTGTTCGGCATACACATGATCATATTGATCAAATTTTCAGCCATTTTGCAAGGACATTTAGGAGGAAGAAATCCGGGAGGCTTCCATCGTTGATTGAAATTATAGGGAAAGCATACCATCCAGAGCCTACTATACAGAAATTGGAAGAAACTGTTGACATGCGAAGATTTCTGTTTGGATCGCATGGTGAGGAAAGGTGCATTGAAAAAATTAATGACATTAGCTTTCAGCATCAATTTCGTATAAAAAATATTGATGGAAAAACACTATTGTGGGGCAAGAAGTACTCAACTAGCACAGAATTGGGGCCTTCATCAGGTTTGGCATTTTTGAAATTCATCCCAAGTCGTCAAATGCATGCTTCAAATTTATTGTTATTGCAATCATCTACAAAGATTCATAATGCAAGGTGACATAGTAGATATGTTGATTCTTCTCAATGCTTGGAAGAAATCAAAAAGTCTAATGAAGATACATATGAGTACTTTGATGTTGCTGATTCCGTTTGGTGGGAGTCTTTTTTCGTAGAGCAGAGTGACATAATTTTAAACTCTACAAATGGAGATATATTTTTGAAGACTCCATTTGCTTGGCCACAAAGTTTATCAAATAAAAATGAGGTAACAAATGTTGAACCTCGAGCTGTTGAGTTTTCTCAAGTAGAGGAAAGAGAAATGTATATTGGCTTTAGAAGATCATCTGCAAAGCGTCGAGTGATGGAAGACCTTTACAGGGGATCAGTACAAGATATAAAGGAGGGTTGCATGATTGCAGTTTTGGCTACAGATGATCCACGTCAATATCCATTCTGGATTGCAAAAGCTATGAAGGTCAATAAAGAAAATGAAGAAGTAGTATTAGTAGAAGTACATTGGTATGCAACAGATACACACCCATTTGATGGTGTGTACAAGGAAGAGATGGTGGTTGAGAAAAAGGTTTGCAGAAAGAGAAACAAAAAGGGTCAAAAAATAAATCGCCGCCACATTGACATCTTGAAATTAGAGAAAGTTGATATACTTGTTTATGATTTCAAGTTGACAAAGAAAGACACTCTCCGCTCCAAGACTATAGAGATTATCAAGAGGTTGCTGCCACAGCCATAAGTTGCAAGATGGGAGTCTGTTAAACCAAGCCATAGATCCCGAAGGAATATGACATCTGAAATGATGGGCATAGATGTAGACTCAGATGGTGCGCCCATTGATAATAGAGAAGAGTATGGGTCATCTACATCTTCATCAAGTCCTTCATCTGCAGAAAATGTAGATTCTGATGGGGTGTCAGAATCCATGGATGAATTTGAAGAAGCAGTGTAGATGCTTTTTATTAGTATGATTTTTTTAATTGAAACTCTACAGGAGTTTTTGATGATGGGGTGTCATAATCCATCGATGAGTTTGAAGAGGCAGTTAGATGCTTTTTACTAGTATGATTTTTGTAATTGAAACTCTAGAGGATTTTTTGAATATTTATATGAACCATTTGTTCTTGTATGGTCTAATATATTATCTCATTATGAATCACATCATAATTTCTTTATTTCTATATGGTGATAATGGTGAAATTATTAGAGAAATTTGTTTTTTCTTTAATATGCAATTTTCCAGAAAGTTGTAATTTATCTCTTCAAGAATTTTTCTTTTTTTCCAATTTAAGGTTGAGTTTAAAGTTTTGTTAAACAACAATATGGGATGTTTAGTCCATGGCTCTATCTTTTACCCTAAAAGAAAAAAGTGTATACTGGTATCAACACTTTTCTATTTGGGGGGTGTTTTTGGTGTTTTTTTTGCAAAAATCATCATTTTTATGGGTAGAGTTCTCGTTCATAGTATATAGTTCTTGTTTCATAGTATAAGTGGTTTTCCTAGAAAGAACTTGGAGGCTTTGGTTAATCCAGTCAATCAGGGAGTCCATTCTAGTGTGATTGAGTGTGATGCCACATCAGCAGATGATGACGAGGATGATGGCACATCTGATGGAGAACTGGCTAGTATGGATAAAGAAGATGATGATGAGAGTAACAGTGAACGGTCACTTGCATCAAAAGTTTGTACATTCACCACTAGATGTTGATCTGTATGCATGGACTCCTTGGATTTTATTATACTGCAAAATTTTATTTTGAATGAATGAAACCAATGAACCATGAATTTCAACGTTCCACTTGGGGGATTGTAGAAGGATTGGTTTTTGTACGATGCTGCAATCATAGAATTTCGGGACATTTTGGTTGAGGTGGCGTTGTTTTAAGGTGGTTACTGTGTCATTGATAGTATAGTTCGTCTCCATGATGAGAATACATATGTACCTGGAATTTAAAGGAGAGTCTCATGGCTTATCCGTACTGACTTCCTCATGTGAAAACAAAAATACCAGCAGATGGAAGGGTTGGAGAAAGCCAAATTTAGAAGAGAATAAGACTATAGAAACTCATGCTGCCTGCACACATCTCGTTTCAGAGCAGTAGTCAAAGTAGAAAAAGATGTGGAGAGTCATATGAAAGCTCTATGGACAACATACTGCTTAGATTTATATGATAACTACAAAGAAAGGATGGACATGTTTAAGATGGATCAGTGAAGCTTATGACAGATGCTGAGCCTACCAAGGATCTAATGGCAAAAGAAACATGCTTCCAATATTAGATTAATTTTTGCATCTAATGGACCTTCTCACTTAAAGCCTATTCTTATGACATGAAAAGGTTTTCCAGTATCGCCACTGAGGCTGTTGAGTGACTTCATGTCTGTTGAAAGCGTGCTGGTTTCCAATGTTTCAGTTTCAGATGTTACAACTGTAAATAAATAAACAAGTTATTGATCTAATTTCCATATTATTTGATTTTGGGTAATGCAGCTGAAGTCCATCTGAAAGACATGTTTTCTAAGGTCTTGTCAGACTTTGGTTTTTCTTGACTTTTGGTCATTCGAAATGGGTGCATTCTATTGGTTACATTTGTCAGATCAAGTACAGAAGCAAATTCTGTTTGCATCATCTATCTTTTTGACATATGTGAGGTCTTAAGTCGGAACCAGGCATACAAGATATAATATCGTTGCTTGTGCATAGTTTCTTTCACAAGAACCTACTTACATTACTGTGAGGGATGCAAATGCAATTATCATTTCCTAAAAAAATACCTCCAAACCCAATATTACATCAAGATTGCCTTTTCTCCACCTACTATTCATGCAATCAGGGGAAGCGCATACAATTCTATATCCTATATCTTGTTTTTCTTTTGCATATAATTGAGGAAGTTACAGACACATTGATTGGAGATAGCAAAGAATTATTTTTAAGGTTAACCTAGGTTATTTTAGAACAACCATAAAACAAGCAGCATCCCTCTTGGAATACTCTGATTGTGACCTAATAGCGTAGTGATGGCCAATAACACTGACAATAGTTAGATACATCAATTGATGAATGGGATCTGGTTAGTTCTTACTGGATATTGTATGGCTTCAGCTCTGGTCCCAATAAATCCACCTAGAAGTGTAAGAGGCACAGAGATGCAGAACTAGAGGGACAAAAGGATGAATAAAAGAGAAATAGGGATAGCTCATGTGATGTGACTGCCCCACAAAATAAAGTTCAATATGGTAAGGATTAAAAACACCATCCCAGGGAAGAATTGAACCCGGAATCCTCATACTCATGGACCAACACCTTAAAATTTTAGGTGATTTATTATGTAGTAGTTCTTATCTTGTCATAACCACCCACGGGGAACCCCGTCCATTTAATCACTATGTCATTCTGTTGAGTGTATCTCATGACTGGGAGATTGTCAAGAATCAGATTGACTTGGTAAAGATCATCAATCCTTTGCTTCAAGACCTTTACTTGCTATTCATTTAAGCGCTTAGTAGTGCAAAGATAAACAGAATTGTTCATATTCATATGAAATATATAAGGGGAGGACTCGATCTGGTCACCCATGAGAAGCTCACCCAAATTCTCTGCACTTTCTTCTGGGCCCTTTGGAAGGTTGACAGTAGGGTAGACTTTAATAGCTAAAGGGCAACTCAGTCTCTATTGATGTCAGAGAGGTCACCTTCACAGTCAATTCTCCACCTTTAGGGTATGTGTGCAAATAGCTTCCAGGTAAATAAAACCCATTACAGACATTAGCAAATCACAAAATAACAATAAACAGGACGCTAGCTATACTCATCTGTATGGATCTGCCCGCCATCGGAAAACCCATTTGGCCCTGGGTCGATTTTGGATTCACCCCCAACCCTGAATAAAATACCCTTGAAGATACTCAATCCGGGATCTTGGAAACCAGCTTTTCACAAACTGTAACAAAAACTACACGCCTACCTCGATCCGCAGCAGAAAAAGTCGATCGAAATTCTGAAATATAGAATTTCTCCCTTCCCCAACAAGACTACTGGAAATGAAGTAGAGATTAGCGCCATAATGTGATGCAAGTTTGGTGGTTGGTTCATCCTTCAACTATAGTTTTCAGTCATCAAAACTTGAAAGTGACTAAAAGTGTGTTTTATTAGGGTTATCGTATCCATTGATAAAGTTATGGATAATGTTTATGTTGGGAAATAAGAACTATATAAATTATGGGAGAACCTTGTATACAAAAGTACAATCTTTGTATGAATTGCAATATGATCATGCATTTGAATATATAGATTATACTAATTTATTTATTTGTTTTTCTTTGTATTTTTTTAACTTTTCTTTAGTTGTAGCATTGTTTGAATTTTTATCGTCATCAATTTCTTTCTTACATCCATTGAGGACAATAAAGCTCGTTCCCTTTCTTGGTGACCTCGAGATTCGGATTCATATCTCCTCTTTCTCGATTCAATTAGACTTTTGTGCATGGAAATCAATGGGAGGGGAGATGGTTCCTGAGATGTGGCAATAATAATGACTCATCCACTACCCTCTAGCACTAATGGAGTTACAATTTTTGAAGGTGTAGGCTCAAGATCGTAAGAAGCCTTTGTTGGATTTACCCAATGGTGTTTTAGTTGTAGGTCCAAGAGGGATTCTAAGCTTTCCTTTTGGTGTTGAAGATGATTTTTTACCACCACATATGACCATGCTCAAAGAAATGTATTCATTAAAAAGCAACAAGTTTGTAGTCCAACTTTAATGGTCACATGCAAACACAATGTGGTCAAGAAGACTATGCTCAAATATGCATAAATGCAAACCTTGCATATGAAATGGAAGTATAATGATTAGTTTTCTAAGCAATGGAGATGAAAGTGCCTACATAATTGTCAATAATGGTAAAGGTTGTTAATGGCCAAACTTCTTAAGGAAGACGGAGCAATATGACTCATAGTGGAATGTATCGGAAATTCATATCAAGGTAGAAATTTATGGGAAATTCATGTCTTCATTATATGACTTATTCTAAGTTTCCACTCACTCAAGGTGCCGTCACTTAAGCGACGCTTATGAGGCTATCCCTCGCTTAAGCGACGCTTATGGCCACATTTTCAAAAAAAAAATTATCTTTGTGGTTTTTGGTAGGTTTAAAAAAGGAAATCCATGCGCCGTCGGATTTTTTCGTCGGATTTTGGATCGAAATGTAGTAGTGTTGGAAAGTTCAACGTGGATCTACTTCAACCGTTCAGAATAAGGTACGAGGTCTGAACCTTTAGTGTTAGACATTTTATTTCTATTGCATATTGGGAAAGATGGATTTCTGGAGTCAATTATGTCTGTTGTGGTACCCCAAGCCATAGGAATTTATCTCTGTAACAGAATTGGCGACTCCGATGGGGAGTTCCTAGTAGTTTTCTTTTGGGGGTGATTTTCTCGGCATTCAATGTATTTGAATTGCTCTTTCTCTCTTGTTTCTGTGTTGGGTCTGGGGGCATGTATGCCTGGTAGAGTCTGATTGGAGTGAATTTTGTCTCAGCTTTCTTATTTTCCTTGTTTTATGCACCTTTTTCTTCCTGTACACGGGTTTTTAATTTACAGTCATGTATACACATGGTTTCCTCTGGGATTTCCGTGTATACACATGGGTTTACTGCGAATAGTCACGTATACCCTGGATTTTTCCTTTTTGTGGAAGATTGTTGGTTTGCTGGGTGAATGCTGTTAGTTGCTCAGTCTCCTTTGGCACTACCTGAGTCTGTTTTGACCTCTATTTCTGACTGAAAATGTTTTTTTTTAGCCTAAATTTTTTTTTTTAGGAAAGTTCTTGTGATGGCATTTTCAATTTTTTGTTTGAGATTAGTGAATTAGAGTTCTTTTACCTTGGTGCTTTGCTTGGATGTTGTTTATGTGTGCTTGCAGATTCTGGGGATGGTAGAATCATTATTTTTCTTTTTGCATCTCTTATATATTCAAAAAATCCAAAAAATATTTGCTTATCATTATGCATTGCATTTTGCACTTTGTATTGTACTTGCACTAGATCTAGATTTGCTTTGGAGTACTAGTTAGGAATTCATATAGGAAAATTTGCATTTATCATTTGAAGAAAAATTGTGCATTTCACGTAGTACGCATACCCTGTTTACATGGACACAATGCATTTGCATTGATTGTTACGGTGTGCATTTTACTTCTTGTTGCGTCATAACACCACTAGTTGCACGACCATATCCTATTTTTGAGAAATAAAGCCAACTAAAATCAACACTAATTAAAATGAATTACACTCTTTTCTTTTCTAGGGTGCACCAACAAGATTAGGTTTTAGGATCTTGGAATAGTTCATTGTGAGTTAATTCTCCAAGATCACTAAACAACAACATATAGGTATCTGTCCAGGGAGTGTGTGAAATCCTTGGTATAACCATTGTTCTCAGGATCCTCCTCTCAAACGGGAGTTAAGCATGAGGCAGTGTGAGCGGTTATCGATTGGGATGACCCCTAGTCATAATTGAGTAGCACCAACGATATTGCCAGGATTGTATTCATATCTGGGGACTCTTTCAGGAGTTTCAGGCTTTGCTACCCTGCCGATACGGTCAATCCCGCCTGCGAGTGTCCACCTGAGCTTTGATTATATTGAGGTGACCTTAGTGACCTTACCTAGGATATTGAGGGGGTACTTGTAAAGGTTATTCTGCATGTGCCCCGGCCAGGTTGGGGTCGAACAGTACAGTCGCTTTACGCGTTGAAGCTGAGGGCCACAATAATTGGTTACGTACCTCCACTTGTGGTGTATAGGGGTTCTCAGGCCTCTCCTAGGTGAGACATACCTACCACATTCGGGAGCTCACTTATCCAGCCCTTGTTTGCTTGCAGTTGGCTTTAGATTTTATTAGTGATTGCTCTGTGCATGCTAGTTGGCCTAGGGTTTACGTAAATAGAGAGTCTTTGCTATTTTTTGAGTCATTGTGGATTCGAGTGCAGTTCCATGCCGTTCTCATCGGTTAGCAGGTATTCCACCTTCTACTTCACCTCCTCCTTTCTGAGAGGAACCTAGACAGTCTAGGTGGACTATGTCACACACTGATTCACACACCATGGAGGATCATTTAGAGACTATTCCTGAGCCACCTCCTCCCATTCGTGTTGACGATAGGGATTTTACTCCTACATACGATCCTTCACCTGACCTAGTCGAGTTCAATCCTGTGATTTCCCAGATAGGATCTTTGCATGATAGACTGACTCACCGTAGGGTTGATTCCCCGTTGACACATTACCGGTACAGAATGCCGAAAGATGCTGAGACTCACTTTGAACCTTCCAGCATTAGCTACGGTAGTTATTCTATGACTGGTTTTCCTAAGCACGATTTGACATTTCATGTCGAATCCAACTTCGAGCCTAGCACTAAGCCTAGGGGCAATCCCATACCTTACCTTGCGGAGAGGTTTGGGAGTACTAGTCACATTGCACCTTCCATCCTAGTGGTGGAAGCTATATCTCATCTCCCTCCTAGGTCTAGGGTTAGTGATCCGATTAGGATACTAGGTCCTAGATGAGTGACGATAGGCACTAGTACATATATTATTACTAAGATTCCTTCATCCTCGGTTTCAAGTTCATCAAATGTACATCCTCCACCATATTCACATGGTCCTTCGAGCCGATATATTGCTACGAGTCAGGTCCGTACTGTGGTTACTAGGCCGACTGTGTCTCAAGTTCATATACCACCCGTTGCTTCGGGAGGCTATAATCACGCGTTTAGTGGTTAGCTTGTCACATCCGGGGCATATATACCTACTTTTGGGATGTATGTTCCCCATTCCGGAGTTTATTTTCCTACCTACGGAGTGTCCCATGGGACATCGCATGCGATGATCTATGGACCTTAGTATGGGATGCAGTATGGATAGGTTCCTTCACCTTACAGAGGCGGGTATCAACAACCTGCTTACTCTCCTAACTACGGCTTCGTAGCTCCTACTAGTCAAGGTCCACCTTACTATGGTACTTCCACGCCACCCTATATGGGTCAGGCAGGCGGAGGACACAATGGCCAAGGCCATGGTGGTGCCCAAACCTATCTGAACTAGGGAGCGGTCCATTGACCTCATCATGCTAAGGTCCCTTTCCTTGCAACGCTTAACCTTCTTGACTTATCGAGACTTATGAACGATCCCATTGCCCATGACCCAGCTTGGCCGGTTGTCCCTACCAAGCTTCCTTCGGATATACATAAGTTCGAAGGCCAACCAAGAGAGGATCCGAGCGAACACGTTACCACATTTCACCTTTGGTGCTCTTCGAATTTGTTACATCAGGACTCAGTCCGCTTACGACTATTTTCAATGCACCCTCACAACGCCTGCCGCGAAATGGTATATAGAGTTACCAAAGGGAGCCTTTACCTTGTTTGACGATCTTGCGATGACTTTTCTTAATCACTTCTAGCTACTGGTACGTTATGATGTTGGTAATGAACTCTTGTCAACATTTCAGCAAGATAAAGCCACCCATATTTTTGATCATATTCAGGAGTGGCGTAGATGGAAGAGATTAATTAAAGCCTTTATACCAATGGAGTTCCTTCTCGAGTGGTTCCTCAAGTATTTATTGCCATATATCGCAAAGGATGTTTCCACATCCACAGTGCAGAATGAGAAACAAGCCATCTTTAGGACACAGGAACTGGATTTGATTTATGCTCAGTCTGATTTGTTATATGAGATTATTCCTAACGCTCCTCGTTCTAGTTTCGATCCCAAGGTCAAACCTCGACCACATGCCGATGGCATTGTGGGTTGTGCAAGTGCCAAACCTACGGATTCAGTTGCAAAACAAGTTAGTCAAACGTCGCTCAACCAATCTGCTTCGGGACAAGCTACGACTTCGTCTCAACCCGCCCAAACGGCGAGTGTACTTTCTATGCAATCGTCGGACCAGAAGGGTAACCACTAGCCCATCTGGAATAAGGTACGAGGTCTGATCCTTTAGTGTTAGACATTTTATTTCTATTGCATATCGGGAAAAATGGCTTTTTGGAGTCAAGTTTGTCTGTTGTGGTACCCCAAGCCATAGGAATTTCTCTCCGTAACAGAATTGGTGACTCCAATAGGGAATAATAATAAAAACGGTAAGAATAATAATCATGAGAATGCTACTAATAATGAAAAGAATGGTTAGAATGCTGGGGGGACAAGCAAGCAAAACGTAAGGTTAAATTCCCTTGCAAGCTATGTAAGGATGATCATCTCACTTACTTGTGCCCTCGAATTGATGAAGCTTCGAGACTGTTAGAACAAGGCCCAGCTGTGCTAACGAACCCTTTACTGCATAACCAAAATATGAACTCGAAGTCCCAGGAGCATTCTAGTGCGACTGATCCACCTGAGACTAGTGCTCGTGGGTGCATTAACATGGTCCGTGCTGCTAAGGTTGTGACTTGTGTGAAATATTATGGATCGTCACAGCCTAGCCCAGGCAAAGAACCTGATCAACCAAGAACCCCTTTGCGCATTCAGAAACCTACGGATAAACCTGAAGCTGCACCTCGCATTCCTAAGGGGGTACTTAAGCGCTCGAGGCATAATCCAAATTCCTGAGCTGCCCAGAATTATTCAGTTGTCGAGGACTTGGGCCATACTCCTTGTGCGATGTCTGCATTGGAAGTGCTTCAGATTTGTCCTTCACAAAGGAAGGCTTTGATTTCTACTCTTGGTGTGAATGGTGATGATTCTTCCTCAGTGATCAAATTTGAAACCGCAAGACATCAGCCTCGCTTGCCCTACTATGTGTCACTTTTGGTACACTTAGAATGTATTAATATGATCATCAAGTGCACTGTGTTTGACAAGGGCGCTGCTGCCTCTGTGATGTCTTTGTCCTGTTGGAAGGGTCTTGGTTCTCCTGAACTGTCGAAATCAGTGACTATGTTAACTTCTTTTGATGGGAGATCTTTTAAACCGCACGGCATCCTTCCCTCTCTTAAGGTCCATTTGGGGGGGAAGACCGTTGCGATAGAGGTTGAGGTGGTTGATGCACCACTCGACTACAATCTCTTGCTGGTTCGGAATTGGATGTATAGAATGCAAGCCATTGCGTCTTCCTTGTTCCGCGTTGTATGCTTTCCACATAATGGGAAGATTGTAATGATTGATCAAATGACATTCAAGAATTTCCCTGTTACCGCATCTTCGGGAGCTTCGGTCCTGATCGTTGAACACTCCCAGCCAGCAACTGGCAGTGTGGGTGTAGGTATGTATCCATCCCTTATGGGAAAATTTAGTTGTCCTGCATCGATCCTCATGATAGGATCTAGTTTCGGTAAGGCTTCATCTTCTACGACCTCGGTTTCTTTTCGCACCACTCATATGGAAGATCGTTGGATTCTTCCTACACCGAGTACCTTGAGTGAGCCTGTCGAGACCAACGTGCCCCTTCCTGCAGCCATGATTGCTTATCAAGCCAATATTCATAGTGTTGCAGAGCCTTGTTCTTCCTCTTCGCGGACGGAGGAGGAAGACCCCTATGTGCTGTCAGCATGGGCAATACAGTCTTCTCATGCCCATGACTTCCTGGATACAGTTGTCCATTTAGATGAAGTGATCATCGAGGATATGTTGGGTGTTGAGCCGCCATGGGAGGAACTTCATCATAGATCATATTTCCTTCCACTGCTTAACCGTTTGGAGCATGAGGATTATAGGGAGATTCTTAGTCAGAGAGTTTGTAGTTACGTGATTCCATTAAGCTCTCCTGGTCAGATGGCTGATGGAAACATGGCAAACATACCTTCCATGATTGCTATCAACATCTCTCACAATCCTGGCACCATTGAGAATGTCTATATTGGTGCGGAATGTTCCCAAGCTGAGATTCTCGAATATACCGAGCTATTCCAGGAATTTCATGATGTTTTTGCTTGGTCTTATGATGAGATGCCAGGTATTGACCCTCAGATTGCCGAACATGAAATTAAGACTTACCCCAACGCTAAGCCTGTTCGACAGTGTTTACGTGTAGTGAATCCTAGGAAAGCACTTGCCATTAAGGTAGAGATAGAGAAACCATTGAAAGACAGTTTCATCTATCCCATTCCCCTGACAGAGTGGGTTTCAAACCCCATTCTGGTTGATAAGAAGCAGGGAGCGATCCGAATATGCACTAATTTCCACGATTTGAATCGTGTCTGTCCTAAGGATAATCTCCCCACACCATTTATAGAACAGATTTTGGATGAGTGTGCGGGTAGCTAGGTGTTCTCCTTCATGGATGGCTTTTCTGGGTATAATCAGATCCAGATTAAACCTGAGGACCAACACAAGACTGCATTTATTTGTCCTTGGGGAACGTTTGCATATCGGAAAATGCCTTTCGGCCTTAAAAACGTTGGAGCTACATTTCAGCGGGTGATGACCTTGATTTTCCACCATCTCAAGTCTATTATTGAAGTATTTTTGGATGATCTCCCTGCTCATTCTCGTACGAGAATGTGTCATCCCTATCACTTGATATTGGTATTCGAAAGATGTCGGCACTATTCAGTTCGATTAAATCCTCATAAGTGCATCTTTTGTGTTAAGTCAGGTCATTTACTAGGATTCATCGTTTCAAAGGAGGGCATGCGAGTTGATCCCTTAAAGGTTGAGGCAATACTTCAGTTGTCTCCCCCAAAGAACATTCGTCATCTTCAGTGTTTGCAAGGAATGGAAAAATTCTTACGAAGATTTGTTGTCAATTTTTCCAATTTCACTAGAGGCTTCATGCGTCTCTTGAAGAAGGATACTCCCTTTGAATGGGATGAGCAAGCCCATGAGTCCTTCGATGCACTTAAGCGAGCTCTAGCATCGGCCCCGGTGATTAGTCCTCTGGATTCTAGCCATGATTTCCTATTATATGTGGTCGCGTATTTAGAGACGATTGGTATGGTATTGGTTCAGGAGGATGAGGAGCTTCAGGAGCATGTCATATATTATCTGAGCTGAAACCTTATTGATGCAGAGATTCGTTACTCTCATGTCGAGAAGCTTGCCTTAGCGACCGTACATGTGGTTTAGCATTTGAAACATTATATTCTCCTTCGCTAGACCTTGGTAGTGGACCATGTCAATCCGTTTCAGTTCGTCTTGACACGAAGGATGATTGGGGGAAAGTATAATAAATGGATTGTCATCTTGCAAGAATTCGATCTTTAATTTGTTTCAGCAAAGTTGAAGAAGTCGTTAATTTTCGCAAAGCTTATATCAGATTTCCCGAGCGAGGCCGAGGAGTTGGTTTGTGAGGATACATTTGTCGATAAACATATCTTCTTAATATCGACGTCTGACCCATGGTATGGAGATACCATAGTATATCTGGAAACAAAGAGGACCCCTACTCACCTGGCATGAGATGAACGACTATGATTACATCACGTCTCTAAGAACTACCTTATAGTGGACAATACTTTGTACCGTCGTGGGGTAGATTCCATTTTACGACATTGTTTAACTCATGAGGAGGCTGAGGTTGTGTTGAATGATTGCCACGGAGGGGCATGTGGTGGTCATTTATTTGGGCTTTCTACAGCTAAAAATATTTTGAGAGCAGGTTATTTCTGGCCGTCGATCTTTAAATATTGTGTTGATGCGGTCAAGAGGTTCCACCATTGCCAGGTGTTCGCACGAAATATGCGCTCGAAGCCTGCCCCTTTGCATCCCATTATCACTGTCGGTCCCTTCACCAAGTGGGGGATCGAATTTATGGATTGCAACCCAGCTTCAGCTGGGGGGCACCATTATATTATAGTGGTTGTGGATTATTTCATGAAATGGGTTGAGGCAATGCCTACAGTAAAATCCGATGGTGAGACAGCCGCTCACTTCGTATTCAACCAAATCATTACTCGGTTCGGGATTCCGAAAGAGCTAGTCACTGACCATTGCTTGCACTTTCAGAATCGTATGATGGAAGAGTTGGCCTCCAAGTTAGGGTATAAGCAAGAGAACTCCTCTTCTTACTACCCCCAAGCGAATGGATAGGTTGAAGCAGTGAATAAATCACTTAAGTCCATTCTCCAACGAACCATCGCACAAAGCAAGACGAATTGGCATATTATGTTATACCCTACTTTGTGGGCATATCGAACCACGGTTAAGACTGCCACTAGGTTTTCTCCATATTAGCTTGTGCATGGAGTGGAGTCGATATTGCCAGTTGAATGCGAAATTCCTTCGTTGAAGCTAGCTGTGGAACTCTTACCAGACACTTCACCTTTGGAGGAGCATTTGGTCCACCTCGAGCAACTTGATGAGCAGTGTCGAGATGCCTTGGTGGCTCTAGAGGTTAATAAACATTGCGTTAAGGTTTAGTATGAAAAGTCTGTCCGTCCAAGAGTGTTTAGTGAAGAAGACTTGGTCCTTTTGTGGGATCAACCGAAAGAACCCTTGGGGGTAGGGAAGTTTAATCCTATGTGGCGTGGTCCTTATGTGGTCAAGCGTGTCTTAGAGAAGGGTGCCTATGAGTTAGTCGACTACAAAGGCACAGCTTTGGCGAAGCCTAGAAATCAGCTCTATTTAAAAAAATACTATGCATGATCTTTAGCCAAGGCTGTTTGTTGTATATTATTGTACAGCTTTGCATAGTTAGGTCTTTTCTTATCGTAATCGGGTTTGTGATTAGTTTCCATTTCTTTTGGCAGATGTCAAGGGAATATTCCACCTACATAGGATTGGTGGATGGTGAAAGCCGTCACACTCAACACTCAGCCTCTACTGCTTGGGTGATTTATACTCCTATGGGTCAGGTACTGTCTTCAGGAGGTGTATGTCTACGACCATCTTCCAATAATGTTGTTGAATATAGTTCCGTTATTGAGCTTCTACAGGATGCCATTTCACATGGTATTCCATCTCTTGAGGTACATCTTGATTCATAGTTAGTAGTGTCACAGCTCAATGGTTTGTACCATGTTAGAGATCCGACGTTATTGAGAAGATTCTTACAGGTGAGATTGTTAGAACGGCAATTTGACAGTATAACATATATAGACATTCCAAGAAATGATAATCAAGTTGCTGACTCATATGCTAACTACGTGTTAGATTGGCATTTGTCTCATTCATAATAAATTAATCATAAACATTTTTACATATGTAAATAAATAAACCGATCACCATAAAACTTTTATATATATCAAAAATGTGGTAATACATAGTGTCATATACAAAAGTGGAGCTTTCAAATCTTCCATCATATAATACATGGTCATACAAAACATATACACTCCCAAGCATCTAA
This sequence comes from Pseudotsuga menziesii, assembly GCA_001517045.1. Taxonomy (NCBI): domain Eukaryota; kingdom Viridiplantae; phylum Streptophyta; class Pinopsida; order Pinales; family Pinaceae; genus Pseudotsuga; species Pseudotsuga menziesii. Next base: position 78,954 of record LPNX010644597.1, on the reverse strand, counting down.
TCATGCGGAGGAGGGTTGTGATCATGATACGTCACTACGGCTCTAGATAGCCATTGGAATAAATGCACCCATGCGTGTGGCACACCCACCACCTGTCGCTGCATGGCCTCAGGAAAGTCCTCGACTTGTGCCATGGGAACTCTATGAGTCTGTCGCACGAATTTGGTATGAATGATCTGGAGCATCCGCTCTGCATCCACACCTGTGATGTCATCCCCTCTTCCCCTTCGTCTATGACATGGGAAGCCTTCTGGTCACCGTGGTCCCACATCTGCACATGAATGGTAGATGTCACTATGTGTTGTCACCCAAAAACATGTCCTTTTGATTTCATATAATCAAGAAAATACAAAAAAATTAAATAACTCAAAAATTTTAAAAAGAGTGAGAGTTGAGATTCGGTACCTATCTCTCCGTTTGCCGATCCTGGTTGCAATGGCATGTTCGGATCCCCCCGAAAATCTATCCCTCGATAGGGGTAGTCATCTATGGCAACAATCTGTCGTCGCCACCATGGAAAGAAGTCAGATGGATATGGGTTGGCCATGCTACCATCCCCCAGTCTGTGCATAGCATCTGCCCAATTCCATTGGGCCGGATCTTGAACCCCATGGAGAGGAACGTCCACTCTAGGGCTCAATCCTGGTACACGCTCAAAGAAGAATGTACTCAAAATGCTGCTGAACCCAAAGTTCCATATCCTGCCTGCCTTACACTCACTAAGCTGGTGTTTCATATTTCCCAGTAGTGTAGTGCTCTAGTCATAGATGGTCGGTCTCATACACTCCACCGCATAGAACATTAGTGGCCGTGAGGCCTGATGGAGTGAGTTTAAGCCTGCTATCATGCCCAGTGTCAGTAGTATGGCCTTTAGGCCCAGCACCTATATAGCATTGGTAGGGACCTAGCTCCCCACTTTCTCAGTATCTGGGTAGCAGTACACAGCTACGTACTCATCGATAGTAAGCCCACCGCCTAGCCCACCCCGAGAACGAAGGTTCACCACCTCCCCTCGTCTAGATAGACCTGTGATAAAGTATATGTCTTCCACCTCTATGGTGAGAGACATCCCATATATCCAGAAAGACTCTGAGTCTGGATCCCAATAATCCACTAGCATCTCTAGCAGTCTTGGTTTGGCCCTCAAACCACCAAGACACCAGAACTTGTAGAGTCCGCATGCTAGGAGAGCTTGTTGTGCCCTCACATCGGCCCTTACAGCTTCCTCTACTTCACCATGCTCGCGCTGTGTCCATTCTAGCACCATCCTACAAGAGAAGTTACCCAATTGCCCATTAGATTCTTGTAAATTCACTTGTGCAGCGTCATACGCGACTGTTTTACAAACAGCCGCATATGTACGCGATTTCTAGCCTCTTTTCCGCATATAGCCATCCCTATACATGGAAAAGGCTTTGATACCTGCGTGGGCCATAGCGCTCATGTAGAGATGGCTTAAGCACCCTCATTTCACCTTGAAAATCAATAAAAATTATATCAAAATGCATGAGGAGAGCATGAGTAAATACCTAGAAGAAACGGTTGTGAATTCCGTCAGCTGGATCTCCTGGAACTTGCAGTTCAAATTCAGAGCTCCAATGGGTAAACGTTTCAAATGATTTATATTTTTCACTATTTATAGAAAAAATTTCAAATATTTGAAAATTTTTACCCCCTTTCCTATAGTTTTGACAATTTCTAACCATTTTGGACCGTTTCTGACATAATTTGTGGTGTAGACACTAGTACATATGGGCGGATTTTTCCACATTAGTTTTCCACATTTTTTTACTTTCGTGGAAAAATCAAGGGTAAATTATGCATTTTTACAATTTTTTTTAAGGAAGCCCCGACTTTCGTCGCTAGATCCACGAGAAGGTAATATTAAGTTTGTTTATTTGGATAAGCCCACATTTATTTGGCATTCAAATGCAACAAGCTGGGTCGAAGCTGGGTCAAGGGGTCTTGGAGAGGAGAATATAGCTAGGTTTTCATGGGCAAGAGAGGAGAGTAATAGGGCCATAAGCATGGGCTTGTGATCTAAGTTATGTCATTTATATCTTTTGCATTCAGGAATCATGGGGATGGTGGTAGGGTATCCAACTGTTGACCCTAGCTCTAGGGAAACAAAGCTCACCCGAAATATGCCACTCATCGAGGAAACTCCTATGGGATTCAGAAATTACGATCTAAGGACAACAATTATAGTTTAGACAGAGGCCTGCCTGCCTGTAAATCTTATCAAGGTAAAACTGTGAACCTCTCAGTAGATGGTCTTGTGATTTCTGGATATTCATCACTGATAACATTCCTAACCTAGGGTTTATGTTGTATTCTTCATGGTTTAGAGAACCTCCCTGTTTGGTGCACCTGGGAATAAATATGGCATGCAAATTCAATCGTAAGCGGTGGCCACAAGTAAGTAGGGTGGTACAGGAATTATGGAGAAGATCTCTCCTAATGACCTTCTAAGAATTTCAGAATTCTCGTCCAAGATTCTACCCTCTAATTTTAGATAGGGTTTCTGTGTTAACGCTGAATTGGGCATAATATTCTTGTATACACCGAACTGGACATTAATTTTGTTTTTAAATTTTAAAACGGGGACCCAAGAATTTGGGACTGTGATATTTCTTATACTCTTCATCAATTTCATAAGAATAGAGGTTAAATTTTGGTATTGGAAGAATGACTAGGGTTACCAATGGGATATATAAATATATATTAAAAAAAATTAGGCATAGAGGCCCCTGAGGGTCTTAATGCACACACTTTTGGTCTGAGGCAAATTCTGGATGTGAGAAATTTGTAAGGATGCGAATTGCTTGAGAAAGTCTGTTAAACATTCAAGGGAGATCCCACTTGGGCATGAAGTTACGCGTTAAAGACGATTACAAGCACAGTTTGTACTCTCAAGATACAATCTAGGTCATACGGCTTTATATTGTTATTGGTGATTGCAATCTCCATTTTCAAAGGATTAGAAAGTAAAACAATGGAGACATCATGAACCCAAAAAGGTATACTGTATTTGTTGCTGTAGAAACACTAGTTGCATTAGATGCTTAAACACATGAGCATGAATCCTAAATAGTTAAAATGTTACTTGTTAATAATGTTTATATTGTATAATCCAAACACTTTCTTCAAGCTCTGTCAATTCTACTCTCCAAAAATAGTCCAAATACTTCCCTTACAAGATCATCCAATCTTCTCCAAAGGCTCAAGCCTCAAACTTCCTTTCATAACAATCCTTAACTATCCTTCAACCCACTAAAAATGTGTGCACAAGAAGCACTTCAAAATCTGTTAAGAGATTCTCAAATTCTGGCCTTGAAAAATGTGGTTACAAGTCTTTTCAAACAACAGTCAAAGCTCCCCACAAAAACTCTTCAATACTTTCCTCGAACAACATTTAAAATTTCTCACAATAAGGCACTGTAAATCAGCCTCATAGAGGTGTACTATCATAACGTAGGCTCAAGATGCCACCACTACATAGAAAAATACCATGTTTTCTATCAGTGATAGCATAGGGTCAAGTGCACAATATGAGGGGTTAAAAAAACTTAGCGAACTCAAAGCAAGGAAACCCATAGCACAATCACAGACTGCAATGCTAATGGATTGAAGCAAGGTGCGTCTTCTTGTTCAAGTTCTGTTAGGTATCCCGTACTTTTCTTCTCTAATGAAAGCAAGCATCTTCTTTTGTATGAGGATTTCATAGATCAAACTACAATCCGCGAATCCCTATCCCTTGAAGGTATGAGGATTTCATTATCTCAAGTGTTGAAGTTTTTAGGTTAATGAATTGGTTAACTATGTGTTGTTAAGGTCAAACCATGTTATACTTAGTCATATTCCTCCTAGATGAGTAGGACAAAAATTGGCTTGAACACAACACAATATATCTAAGGAAGTTGTGAAAATTCTCTATATCCATACATCATTATCCCATTTGTGAAAAGGGACTTTAATAGTATTTGGAGGCCTACTAGATTATACATGCAACTTATGATTAAACCGGCATTTGGTTTTGTTTGAGGTTCACAAATTATTTACACCTCATCCCATATGTCTCTCTCATTATATGTTACTTGCATTTCTATCTCAAGTATAGTGGAGTGAGTCATTACATGGTGGTTTCTTAGAAGTTATAGCATAGGAAACAAAAGTTGTAGCGTAGGAAACAAAATGAAGGAGGACCGAGACTAGTGCTTATCAAAGTTGGGAAAATGGAATAAATAAGAGACACAAAGAGGGATAAAAATAAATAAGAGACTAGGAAGTAATGTTTATCATTTTTCTATTGCATCTCTTCTTTAGATTCTTTCATAAGTAGGCTGCACTTGCTTCTTTTTAAAACTGAATCTAGGTGGCAAGCCATCAACTTCTTAGTGTATCAATAGAGGTCTAGGGTTAAGAAATACCTTGTGGTCCTACTTCTTGAGAATCTCGTGTCTGGTATGATATGTGCAATGTCCTTATCAGGCCTCTTGTTGGTGTTGGCAGCCCTGTGAATCCTGGCC
>LPNX010644597.1:0-47742 GCA_001517045.1 Pseudotsuga menziesii | reverse complement strand
TCATGGGCACGTTTTTGTTGAACCCATCCCAAGCTCGACTCGCCGAGGAAGATCGCAGTCTGCACGTCTAGGGCATTTTTTCTCTTCCCAGTCCGGCAATGAAGCATTGCCCAAATAAAAGAACTCGTTGAAGGGCGTTTATCCACAACCTTCATCAGGAACATGTATGGCTGCTGATCCAGATTCTGTTATCTATGCTCCTTTTCTGCGAAAAAAACCTTCCAGTTTGATGTAGGCCCCTTGTTAGCAATGAAATGTGGCCGCGTTGGGTACCTAATAAGAACGTCTACCGTAGATGTGGATCAATGTATGCATTTCATATTGTGAAATCATTCTGAACTTTATGGTTGCGTTTGTGTCCCTGTTCACTGTGTGTTTAGAGTTGGATTATATAAAGCAATTATATACTTTCCTTTAGAAATATCATTATTGGCAAGCTCTGTAGGGTTCTCTCAGTCCCGCTTACTAGTTATGTTTTTCTTTGGATAAACACCAGATTATTTAGCTTAAAGAAGGGTATGCGATTCTCCTTCTATCGATTGTGTTGATGTTGATAAATCTTGGATTCATATCTCTAGAGTGGATTATGCGGCCTCCTTGTCCACGTTTTTCTTCTACCTATATAAAATAACTGGTTTGTTAGGATTTGAAAATCGAAGTATGTTTCCTTTAGTTGATTGCATTTTATTTTGAAGGAATACCAAGTCTTGATAGCTCGAACCTAGAATAGATGATCTCCATGATGAACAGTGTTTTATCTGGACGAATATGTGATGGATAGCTCTAGTGGTATGTTTGGCTGTGTATTGATCTGAAAGACAGGGTTGGGTAAACATAAGGGTGTCATAACCCTCTACTGTGGCCTATAGAATCGCTAAACTAGCACACACCTTCGATGGAAGGATTCTACTGCGTCGTGTTGATCTCTTGAATGTTTCTAGAATTCCTTTTTTTTTATTTTGAGTCGCTTGCCTAAGTTGGAAAGCTCACGACTGCTTGAGTGAAGTTTTCTCCTTGGCAATCGGTCATACGCCGAAGCACACCAGAAAAGCCTCTCGCATTTTTTCTTCCATGTTTAGGGTTCTGTACTATGGATACGTGAACCATTGGTATGAAAAGGTTAAACCTCGGGTAAACTTCGACCATGCCCAGCCCTTTTAAGGATAGGAGAAGGAAAAATCGCTTTACTGGCTCACTGTCAGAAGCGACTGGCAAAAGAATAACTGATTTTCTTCAATAGACGCTCTTTCATGGAATAGTTTGTGTTTTGAATCGGTAGGATACTATAATTCTTTAGCAGATTTTTAGAGGACATGTATGCCAAGTCGAGTCACTAAAGTTATTGGATTATATTCTGTGTTGAATAAAATATTATTTGAAGTAGATGCAAACTCATGCCTCCATCATTTATGGTCTGCACGAATTGGAGGAAGGACTGGCAATGGCGCTGAGTCCTTGTATTAAATTTATGTTCCTTACATATAACTTATTGTTGTAAATTGACCAGGTTTTTGGGGGGGCATCTTATTCGTAAACTAGGTCTTTATATTTTTGTTAGAGGCCTTATAAGCTAAGGGAAGGTTACGACCTAGAGTCGGTTACAAGCTTTATTATATTAATGCATCTCCTAAAAGACCGAGTTTCAGTTATCTTGATTCATTACCAAATTGTTGTAGCTTTATTAGAGAGATACTCTCGTGAGAGGATCTGCAAGAATGATATATGTACTGCAACATTTACGTTGCGGAATTTGTAACCTCTGAATTAAATAAACATCACAGGACGTGACCATTTGGTGGACTTAACCCAAGATTGGGTGAACCACGTACATTGTTTTCTTCCTTACTTTGTGTACCATGTTTTCATTTCTCTGTATCGCATTGTGTGATTTATGGTGCTGTCATATATCCAGTGTCTTCATTTTTTGGGTTTTTATGTACATCACCTAAATGTTCTAATATAATATGATAGACGGTCTAATTATGTGACTAATGGTTATTTTCAATGATTATGATATGATTGAATTACGTGTTATTGAATAAAGTCTTTTCCCATGTATCAAGAAGAGTATTAACCTTAAATAATTGCAACGGTCAACCTTGATACAGTTAAATCTATGTTGTTTCGGTAATTGATGTACAATGAGTTTGTATTTTAATATCTTTCTCAAATCCGGTCAACCTTGATACAGTTAAATCTACGTTGTTTCGGTAATTGATGTACAATGAGTTTGTATTTTAATATCTTTCTCAAATCGTAGGAATGATTGTTCAGAAGCAAAGTAATCTTTCAACAATGATCTGGTTCTCACCCATATGGTTATGTCACATGAATTCATGCATACACCTTCATCAGACAACTAGAATCTAAGGGACTGTTAGAAAACAGACAAAGCACTTGTTCATAGATTATGGTTTACATACAGCTATGCGCCATAAGTGATTAACGATGCTGCCGGTACATCTCCATAGTTACTCTGAACTCACCACAGTTTGCATGGTTGTATAAATTATATAAGTTGTTTCGATAGTGCATGAAATTTTTTATTCAATCGATTTTGGGGTTGTTAAAGGAATGATAGTTGGTGTTCTCTATTGAGGCTAAACAGGTAATTATATATATATAATTAATGCATTGTCGACCACAAGTTTTATCTTACTACTAAGATTTGCATGCGGAGGTGTATATGTCCTAAATACAAAGTAAAGCATTAAATGGAAAACTAAAATACAAGGATTGTTGGGAAGCCAAGGAAAAACTTGCCATAGACTGATTAGGAAAATGTGTGCCATTAATAGTTATCAAAGTAACATACATATCTTGATAAGCAATGCTTGAGAATAGCAATTCTCATGTGATTGTTACATTTTTTTTTTAAATTGTCTTTCATTGGTTTTGGGGGACACTACATATGCTATCAGAGCCATGAGTGACAACATGGCGTATTTTGGGCGCAACATGAAGTTGGAAAGTATGAACATGTTAAGACTAACTGGCATAATAATTTTGTGGATGCGTGGCAATGATGAACGAGGAAACTGAGTTATCCAAGCAGGCCTGAAGGATTGAAGGAGGTAAGTAAAGAGGATAAAGAAAAAATGAATATCATGGCAAGGTATGTTATCACTTTAACCATGGCCAGAAGAGGGCAAATAGTTCTTGCATGTTTACTCCTAAATGGGCAGAATGTAAATCACAAGGTACAGTTGAGAATCTAATTATGGAATGGAAAGACATTAAAATGTAATATGGTAAATAATAATTTGGTCACTTGAGTCATTCATGATGAAGGGGTGAAATGCAAAGTTGGGCCTACAACTTTTAGAAAGTCTCATATGCTGATTTGAGAGAATTCATTCAGTTTTATTCATGTCTACACTAACCATGAAACTCTTGCCAGATAAATTAATTAAAGACAGCTGCGGGTGAATTGACGAACGAGTCATCATAAGCGAGATAAGTACCCTTTTTATGGTTCCTGAATACAACTCAAGTAGAGTTAACATTAATGAAATAAGGTCTTAGTAAGTACAAAATGTATTTATGTAGGACCCTTACAACAAAGTGTTTGGACTAGCAAAAGATGGTGCTTGTCCGTTTTGAATTTGGGGAGAGTGGATCCAATTAAAACAAACTTATAAAAGTATAAAAAGAGACCAAATATATTTAACCCCATTGATTTATGTTAAGGAGAAAAATTCCTCATTTAACGTATAATCTACCCTCCGCTTTTCAAAAGTACTATAATTTGAGTGGCATATCATACATGACTCTATCACCACGCATGATGTTGTAATATATGTTATTTTAATATGACAAACTGTAGTTACTAGAGATACTCCAATATAGTGGACATTGGTTAACATAAATTACAATGCAATTAATTGTCGCTGAAAGTGATTAGAGAAATTAATGACTCCTTAGAATATCACGCAATCTTACCGGAAAAGGAACTTGGTAATTTTAGGGTTGTCCTGTGAAAACAATTGAAATGGTTTGAAAGGACATGCAATGAATGCCTTCAAAAGTTAGACTACTTTGGTTCAAATTGAATTGTGTGTTTATGAAATCTAAGTACCTTGGTATAAGAAAAGGAGTATGGAAAATATAAGCGACTTAATGAATTAAACTCGATGAGGTATAACTAGAATCGATAGGGCTTAAAGATAAGTGGTAAATAGTATTATTTGAAAAAACTATAACATGACAGAAATTCTTTTCATTTGTTTATTGGAAATAATTTTCTCCTCTAATGGTTATGTTATATGTGCTAACAATTCAATTGTAGGTTCATGGTAATTTGTGAAGATGGGATGGTACCGTTATAAAGGGGCTCATGTTTGGTTATCTGGAATGTTACCGTTGCTTAATTAAGGAAGCATGACATCGATAATTTAAAAATTGATAAGATGATCGATCGGAGACAAGGTGATGAGTATCCACCTAAAACCTTAATTATGAAATTAACAAGGTTGTCATGCATAGGTAATTTTCTGGTACATCAAGATGGATGTTATCAAGGGGTAAGTACATCTCGCACATACTTTGATTATTATAACAGGTATGCACAGGAATAGGGACATAAAATATGTGAAGCATCATGGCTGCAATTTATGAAGATAATCATCATTCTCAAACTCCAAAGAAAAAAATTTACCATGATAATTGTGACCTATTACTTGTCTATGATAAATTGTAGTGGGTCAAAGAAGGAAAAAGGGTATTTTAAGCCTACTGCTAACTTCAATGAACATTGTCCATGCAAAATATTTACCAGTGTATGCATAGATGGCTACAAGGAAGGTGCCTACCCAAAAAAGATGAGTCCTATTGATATTTATACTATTCCTCTAAAAAGATACTGATAGGGAGATAGAACTAGTTATCGCTTAATATTCCTACCTCTCTAAACTTATCACTCATTATTGTCACATTGAAGTGTCCCTTCACTTGTAACTATCCCAAGACATATGAGTGACAATGTACAATTTCTATTAGTATTTAAAAATGATATACTAACAGAGCAGGGTTATGCAAGGAATTCTATCAGCCGGTATCGACGGTTAGTAAAAATATTCACTGTTTTAAATCATGAGTTTAGAAATGGGTGATGATTTTACTTATTGTTGAATTTAGAGGTTTTATAAACCAAGGATTGACTATGGATTATGATGTTTATATAAACTGACATTGCAGAATTTTACCCGGAGTATAACCGTGGTCATGATCCACGTACACTATGGTATATAAATCCACTTGCATATACAAGTTGCGCTCGATGGCTCAGAAACGAGTAAGGAGTTATTTTGGATGATTCAGAGGGTGGTATGACTCATAAATGGTGGTAAAATTGCTGCAAATTATGAGATGCTAATGATTAATTAATGAATCTATGGTTTATCAATGAATGATTTGAGTGACTGTGTAGCCGATTCATGCATCGGGACAATAAGAATAAAGTCATGAAAGCAACAAGGCGTGTGCGTTGCAATAAGCAAGGTTAAAATTTATACTAATACAAACAAGGGAAAAATTTATGATGCTGCAAGAGCACCATGGTGTTAGGCAAGTGATTGCCGCGTGAGGACACTGGTGTTAGGCATATATGTTGTAGGAGCACAATGGTGTTAGGAAAGCGATTGCCGCGTGAGCACATTGGTGTTAGGCATATGGTGTGGCAAAATACCTAGGCAAAAACTGGACATCTGGAAGACAGGACGTTGTCTAATGTCACTGAGTGGAAAACTTTTAACTAGTGGTTAAAGGGGAGAGTAACCTCAGAAAATTGTTGTAAGACCACACAAGAATGGAAAAGGAAACTCAAGGGAGTTTGGAAAAACATAACTAACGTAAAGCGATGAAACGAGATTCCGAGTAATTAGACTATTACATACTTAATGTGTAATGTGATAAAAAATCGACACCCAAAATATAGTAATCATGTTTTTATTGATGAATCAATTGCATTATGGAAATATTTGGGTATCATGGTACCAATAAAAAGGGGCTAGAAAGCTTACCATAAATTACAATTGTGATATTGCACATAAGTCTTTTGCTTATGCTTTCTTGCTGAATTATAATTTATGGCATAGTTTAGTAAATAAATTTTGGGAGAACCCAAATTGTGTTACAGAAAAACTACAGGTTCTGAACAAATAGCGACTTGCGAGGTCGAGGAAAAGGTCTATAGGATCACGACAGGAAATACAAAGAAAATCAAGGATGACTCACGATAAGAAGGAAATGGTTGAAGGACAAGAACACCGAGGACGGTGTTAATTTTAGGGGTGAAGGATGTAATGTCCCTATTATATACCCCTAAGAAAATTGTTGTTTGTAAATATATGTTGTACTCACATGTCAAGGCTATGAGTCACTAAGTTAAAAGGATAATGCTTTCAATTCTTCTGATCTTCATATCTGTTATCATATTCTATAGCATTATCACATGTGGGATCACCAAGTTGAAAGGATTATATAGGTATTGGAATTTATATAGGTATGGGGTTATATATGTATTGAAATTTAAATTGTGGTCAATTTCTCAAAGTCCTCCTTTCCCTTGGACTGCATTTACTATCACTTGTCTAGAAATGGACTTACAGAGCTAAAATTGAATTAAGAATTCAGATCAGGAGGTGACTCGCACTATAACCTAATTGTATAGTCACAAAGATACTACTAATTTCTAGAGAAATCTACCTATAGACTTTAGTAATGGCCATAGTAGTGAAATTTGTTGTTGGGCCTCCTCTCATTTCCTTGGTGATTCAAGAAGTAGCCTATGTTTATCGAAGACACATAAATTTAGAATTTATTATGAAAACACTTCTAGAGGGAAGAAACCGTGCGACCCTCCTTAATAGAGAAACAGGTAACCAGAATTGAATTGGATACACAAATAAATGAAAGGTCACCACTTCTCTGTATACTTATTTAATTGTTAACATTTTCATATTTTTTTATCAACTTATGTATTAATATAAAATAATAATAAATAATAATAAAATATTATTATTTCTTTGAATCTATTAAAGGATGAAACCTCCCAGGCTACAAACATTAACATGGGGTATTTTAAATCCCTAGTGATGGGGGTTGAAAAATTATGCATGGTTTCGAGCATCGTTGAAATTTAGGAGGAACACTAAGTCTTCTCTGCATGCGAAGAGTGTATGGGAAAAGGCAATATGTTGTAAAATAATAACTTCCTAGAGTAGCTTCTTTTAACTATAATACCACAACAAAATGGAATAGTGCAATTTCTCAAAAGATTAGAATAATACAAATCACAATAAATAACAAGTTTAGTGCAATTAACACTTTTAAAAAACAACAAGTAGGGATTTCCAATTAATGTCACATTACAATTTGGCATGGGATGCCACAACATATTTTTACACATTGCTTTTCAGAAAGAGAACAATGCAAAATGGGATTTATAATGAACATCACATCATACTTTGGCATGGCACAAAAAAAATTAATCTCATCAAGAAAAGACTCCAATGTGTTGTTATAACTGATGCAGTAACAACTATAAAAAAAATAAAAACATGTTTGATATGAATCAAAGAACAAAATGAACAATAATAATTCATGTAGGATTCAACAAAAAGATGGTGTTGCAAACATATTGGTCCAGTTGCAAAATATATTGTCTTGCAAAATGAACATGGTATCCATGTCCTCCGAAATGGAACTGACCCTTTCTCTTCTCCAAAGTGTAAAGTTTTTTTGGAATTCTTTGCTTTGAGAAATTGGTGCATCTATTTTGGATATAGATGTGCATAGTTGAATGGAGCAACTACAGAAGAAACACATAATGATCAGATAAAGCACATTTGACAAAAGACATTTCAAATGTGAATATAATAATCATGGTATTTAATAAGATTAACATATTAACCTGAAGGAATTACAATTTTTCTTTGATGTCTATAGATAAATAAATCCTATCAGAATTGAGAAGAAATGCAATACAAAATGCTTGAACATAGTCTGTCGTTGGAATTGAATAATTTGAATTTACAAAAAAACAAGTAATCCTCTCATAGTGAAAAAATGAGTTAAAACATAAACCCAATTGCAGAGACATTTTGTGTAGATACAATATTAATATAGGCATGTTACTAAATTCATAACAATTCTCCCACAAACTGAATAAAAAACATACTCCTACAACTGAATTCGAATAACCATATGCATAAAAAAAGTACAATAAACTAAGAGATATTATTTTGGCAAATTACATTTATTGATAGCTTGGGTTTGCCAAATTTTATTAGACCTTGTCGATGTGTACCTACATTATTTATTATACCTTTCATGTTGTACATCAATTCTTTGAATTCCAACTTTGTTTTTCACTCCAAGAATTTATAACGATTGATGGTACAAAGGAAAAATAAGAATCGAGGATTGTTCAACATGAATCCATGTAGAGGGATGTGTGTATCTGTTTGGCATGTTAATGAGTTGTTCCAACTTTAATTGCTAGAGGAAACTCTATTGGTGACAACAATTATGAACAAAATTTGCACAATTAAACTTTGAAATTGAAACTAAAAATATAGCAATTGAAAGCAGCAATAAATCCATTATCAAATATTTCCAATATAATTTAATTTTTATTTAAGATCATTAAATGGATTTTATAAAATAACATATCAGAATGTAGCCACTTAATTTAAGGATTTCAAGGATAAAATTTCCCAATTTTTTTTGAGTTTATAATATTTCATTTAGGATTAAGCGCAATTAGTAATTGTTGTTACAGAATATGACGGAGCACGTTGCAGAATCACATAGATTCTGATGAAGTCAAAGATGAGATTGTAAATAAAATCATTATTTATTGATAAAAGAAAGGAAGATAATGCAAGGCAAAAACATATTGGTATACAAGTAGATTTATATATGAAAAGAGGTATACAAGTAGATTGGTATAAAATCAGAAGAAAAAAAAGGTGTATGCAAGAACCTTACAAGAATTGGAAATTGTGTCTGAAAGTAATTATATTTTTTACGGAAGATGTCAACAAACCTATAAGTCAAGTTTTGATAAAATTAATAACAATGTTGTTATGTATGTTAATGAATAAATCCAAAGGAAAGATACCAAGGCCAACTCTTTGATGAAGCTTATCTGTTAGGGAAAATTAATTGGTAAACTGATATTTTTGCTTTAAAAGATCCAATTATGGACGAACAACTAGATAACCCTATAAATTTCAAGAAAACATCACGAAAGATTCATGCACATGCAATAAAAGTCATACAAACCAACTACTACAACACAAAAAGGAATTCACATCATATTATACCTCAAAGTTAGCTTTCAATATTGCAAAAGTCCTTCGAGCAGAAACTGTAATTGTTTGTCAATTTCTCCCTCATGAAGAATGCATGTAAATGGATAAATAAACTCCTACACACAAATGCCATCTAAGTCACCATAGCAATTAATTTAATATACCATATCATAAGCAAATTCCATATTGCATATTGAAAACGCAAAGGCATATAAAGTATGAAAATTTTTAAATAAGACAGGTTGTTAAGGAAGAAATTCGAAGGAAATATACCAAGGGCCAACCCTTTGATCGAGCTTATCTTTTAGGGAAAATTCATGGTTAAACAGATCTTCTTGCTCGACAAGATCCAGTAGTAGATGAATAGCTGGATAAATTAGAAATTTCTAAAAAATAGTAGTAAAGACTCATGTATATACCATAAAAATCATATAAAACAACAAGTACAAAACAAACATGAATGCAAATCATATTATACATAGAAGTTAGCAGAAACATTAGAGGAAATTTGGGGTCTAAAATGGGCCTTATAAGAAAACGTGCCAAAATAAGTTTTTGTGAGTTGGAATTCAAGAACCAATAGAATTTCAATAAAATAAGTCAACCATAATGGTTGAATTGACATATTTGTCATTAAAAAAAACTTCTTTTTTTGTTCGTATTTTCAACATATCTCATTTTGTTTTTACTCAAATTTCGATCGATAGAGCTCATTGGATGCAGAATCAAATTTTGCATCCAATGAGCTCTCCCGATCGAAATTTGAGTAAAAACACAGGGAGATATGTCGAAAATACGAACACAAAAAGTAGTTTTTTTTTTCTTCCTCCAAAATTAATCAATATTATTTTATTTTATTATTTTAAGTATTATTTTATTATTTTCCTTAGGATGCCCATTTTAGACCCCAAAATTCCTCTAATGGTTTTTCAATCAGAAACTGCAATTGTTTGTTAATTTCTCCCTCATGAAGCATTCCTCGCATGGTATTGACCTCATCAGTAAACTCTTCGGATCCTTGAATCATTAGGACAAAGGTAGCAAGGAAATTTTTTCTACTATCTTATCTTACCACGAAGCCCTTGAGGTGAAAGGTTTTGAAGCATTGATCCACATTCTTTAACAAATACAATGGCAACCTCGAAAGAAGAAACATTATTTTAAATATCGACATAGGTTATAGAGAAGAAAATCGGCTTTATTCTTGATCAAATGTTAAAGGACCTAATATCCCTTAAGCACATACAGCCTTGACACTATTGTCTGAATGCGTGTCCAACAAAACAATAAGTTCCAAATCAATGATCTCATGTGAAACTTGTTGGGTTGTGAGATGAGCTATGATTGTTGTTGCCGGCAGTAAGAGAGGTTGCATAATAGTTAAACAAAAGATAATGATAACCATGCAAAAAACAACTTGAAAAAATAAGAAGGAATTAACAAGCCTAAAAAGTAGCTTAAAAGATGAAGACAAACCAGCATTGTCATTGTGTTTGAAGATAAGATGTTTTCTTATCTTCAGGATTCCATTTCCTTTTTTAAGTGATGTGGGTGCATGTTGCAACACCTTTCACCTCAAGGCTCTCATGGTAAGGTACGCTGGTTAATACCACATTAGGAATCTTTTTATATGGTTCCATACACTAACAATTAATCCAAAATTTTACTACTTATATTTGTTTGTTGCACAATCTTATTTTATAAGCATTTGTTGTACATCACCCTTTCTTATTAGAATTACATATGGGATACATTGCCCTTATCATTATATGTACATATGCTCATCAAATACAATAAATTTGAACTTCATGTTATATTTTTGCAATTATGTTGCCTTCATGGTTGTCCTAGTTTTTATTTTAGTCTAGTCATGAAGAGTACATCTTGTTTTTTTTCACCAAATCACATTGTCCAGTGGTCGACTGACTGCACTCAAAGAAACAAAACATTATGCTTTTTGTATTAAAAAAAAAACAAAAGCAAAATGCAAAAACAAAAGTTTATTCTTTATGTTTTTAAAGAAAAAGCCAAAAGCAAAACGCAAAAAAAAAAAAATTTATGCTTTCTGTTTTTAAAGAAAACACCAAAAGCAAAATGCAAAAAACAAAAATATATATTTTTTCTTTTTTTCTTTATAGCCATAGAAGGAAAAAGAAAAAAGATAGGAAGCTAATGCGAAATGCAGCAAATTATATAAAAGGAGACGAGAATTTTATGAAATGTGTCTCACCATGGACATGGTTCAAGGTTGAAGTATTTAGAAGAGGAGCGAATTTAGGAGGTACAGTGATCGAAGATTCACTTTGGTGTAAGAGTTTTTTTTCGGTTCTATGTATGTTTTTCATTTTTACTCTGTAACCTGACCATGACTGTGTGAGTGGGTTCTATAGGGAAAAAGGTTAAAAACAGAGTTGTTGAGGTTAACATGGTGGGAAGCTGCGAGGGATAGCAGAAAAAAGATGATGCTGAATGACAAGGAAGAACAGAAAAGGGTTCATTAATCTAGTAATATGGATTTCAGGTATCTTGATTTTATTTTCTCTCTTTTGCGTCCTTTGTTTTCACTTAGGATGTTGCTCTAGCCAAAGCTAAACCTATGAATCACAATGAAGAATAGAAAAGAATTCAATCTGTTGATATGGATTACAGTTCAAGTATCTTTATTTTATCTTCTCTTATGTGTGGCTTGTTTTCATGGTTTTAAATCTTTGTTCAAGCCGATCTCAACTGATCTTGGTTCTTGCTTTATAATTTGATTATAAAGAAAGAACAAAAATGATTGTATTATGTAAATGATGTTGAGTCTTTTTAGGTTGTGTGTATGCTTTTCATTCTTACTATGCAATGTGACCATGACTCTGTGCATCAATGGGTTTTGCAGGGAAAAACAGAGCAGCCGATCCACAGTGACTGTGACACTTCTGATGAATGGGTTCGAATCTCAATCCATAGTCAACAGCTTCCACACTCACAACTTATTGTAGCAATTATGAAGTTGCATTCCTTAAAAGCGTAGGGATTTTCATTATAGCTTTTTTACTATAGAATTTTCATTATAGATTTTCATTATAGGATTTTAAATGATGTTTGAGGTTTTTTTTGGTTCTGTATAGATTTTCATTTTCAATGCAAGGGATAGCAGAGAAGAATGGATGTCTAGACATGAAGCAAAACTGCAACGGATAGCGGAGAAGAACGTTGTTTAATCTTCTCTTCTGTTTCCTTTGAGATTTTACATCATCTTCAATCTATCTTTTCTTCTGTGTGATTTTAAGATACTTGATTTTTAGTCTGTGTATGATGTTATCTTGATTTTTACTCTCTGACCATGATAATGTGTATTGCGTGGAAAAACAGAGTGGCCGAGGTGAACTTAAATCATAATATTGACAAACAGAAAAAGGTTCAATCTGTTAATATGGATTTTATGTATTTTGACATTGATATTGTAATGTCCCTCTTATATGTGCTAGTATTTTGTTTATCATTATTGTAATGGTTCTCTAGTGAGGAGCACAAGGCAAAGGCCCCACCAGTAAAACCTAGAAAGATTAGGTTATTAAATGAGAGACATAAATCATGGAAGCAACGTAAAGCTAGATTCCCTAAGGGGAGGAACATATAGAAGTCCCTTAGGAACTTCAATTGGTTCAATAACTAACCGATAAAATATGAGAAAGGGAATAATCAACAACTACACAAGTAAATTAATATCCATGGCTCTATGGCTAAAACAAAGAATATAAGAGACACCTTAGGAAGCGAAAAGTCATAGCACACTGCACAAGTGAAAGCATGATACTCCCCCGAAAGTTAGAGTACATCTCTAACTTAGAGCGTGTACTAAAGGAAGCTCTTATGGTCTATCAAGGCCTAAAGATATCGAGGCTTTAATAAGGGGGTAACTCCAAGTGAAGAGAAGTGGAGATAACTCCAACACCCTAAGGCGATTATATTAAAGATATGTATATTGAACTAGTTATCACTAAACATCCTTACCTAATTAATGTTAGTGGGGAGGGCGAAATGCTCACGAGGAAAAAGATAGAGTAAGACTGTTTGATATACTTAACCTCACATAAGTTTTTATATATTTAACCTGACATAAGTTTATAATTATGAAAATCAGGTCAAAAAGGAAAGGTAAAATAATAGAGTGAGACATTTCAAGAAGGGCATGGATTACTACATGAGTTACTTTTATAGTAAGGAATATATATATATATATATATATAGCGAGAGAGAGAGAGAGAGAGAGAGAGAGAGAGAGAGAGAGAGAGAGAGAGAGAGAGAGAATTATTAAGAAAGGTCTATTTCCACTGCATTCAACCCTTAGCTTGTAAGCCCATGCCGAGGAGAATACTCTGTTTCTCCTGCCGAACAACAATTTACTTCTGGACTTACATTAGCGTGATTCTCATGGATATCTGTATTCCCTTTGTTACACTCACATCATAAGGTGAAAAAATATTTTGAGTTTCCTGGTAAAAGAACCTGAAAATCCAATATAGCTGCGGGACACCTAACTAGAACAAGGCAAAAGATTCCTTCAACCGACCTGAATTTCTATTCATGCTTGAATCTTGGTGCAACCTGAGGATAAGGTTCATCTGGAAGGAAGGAATTAATGACCATTAAACTCATGATAGTCATGACCTGGTAACGCCTAAATAGTCGCCAAAATCCGGGTTTGATTAGCATCGAATTCGTCCCGACAGATGCAACGGCAACCTGATATTTTTAGAAATCTGGTCGAACTGATGGGAGAGCATGGTCTTCCCCATTAATAAGCATTTTACTTTATAAATAAGAGGGGAAGTGCGTTATTAGGGGGGCAGTGGGGTATGGCATCAAGACAAAGAGCACAAGGGGGAATTGTTTTTTGGACTGTCTACAGTTGGATGAGGAGAACGTTCTGCTGGGAGGAAAATCCCAAAGGGAGGTGTTTACCCAAGCAACGTCGCTGAGGATAGTGTGATCGCTCCTCGCATGCCCAAGCTCTGAAGATAGCAATGTGCCGGATTTGTTTTTAGGGTCATTGTAGCCCTAGCCTTGGAAACATGGGGATCTTCCTTGCTTAAGTGTCTCCTTATGCCGCTCTGTAAGTATGCTTCCCATAGTGATATTTAAAGCTCTTTACATATTGGATAAACACATTGTTATTGATCCTGGCTATTATATTTCTATGGAGTTCATTGATAGATCTGGGAGATAACCTGGGATTTGACTCAGGAATTAAATTGATACTGAAATCTAGTAAATTGCAGATGATCAACGTAGGATGTTATATATTTTTATGTATTGATCAT
Source organism: Pseudotsuga menziesii (assembly GCA_001517045.1). Taxonomy (NCBI): domain Eukaryota; kingdom Viridiplantae; phylum Streptophyta; class Pinopsida; order Pinales; family Pinaceae; genus Pseudotsuga; species Pseudotsuga menziesii. The sequence goes on along the minus strand of LPNX010644597.1, from coordinate 33,116 downwards.
TCTGCTATTATATATTTTTATGACGATCCGTGATAGATCTGGGAGATAACCTGTGTTTGATTTAGGGATTGTTATTAAGCTTTGATCTTGGAAATACCCTGCAGCGTGTTATAGTGTTTGAACTTTATTAGGATCTTGGAAGATGCTGATGGAGATCATCATAGGAATTATCCTCATATATTTTGACAGTTTTGGATGTTATAGATCTTCGATGGAGCACATTAATAGCTCCCTGTAATACTTTGTTCCTTGCTTTATCTTTCTTGTTTGGTTTATCTAGCTCTTGGGTCTGGGGTAGCATCGTTCAGTTTTTCCTATGTCCAGGAGGAGAAACTGGACCTTTGCAATTGATCCCTTCTTTAAAAATAAGCTTTTCATGGGTTACCAGTCTGAACCCAAAATTTACAGCAATCAATGGCTAGGGTAATGGCTAGCGTTGGTGATAAATAGTAACCAGCATGAAGAGAATTCTAAATACAGAATTGTAGGAGCAATTGATTCGCTACCTTAGCAAGTCAGTTTATTTTGCAGGTTTTGACAGCACGCTCATTAAATTGGTGCTGGTAAGGAACTTTAATATATTTTTAATCGACACTTTGTACAGGTGAACTTGATTCATTTCTCGAACTCCTTTCTACCATTTTAAAAATACTGGCTAATGTTTGGCCTTGCCATAAACTGTGCTAATGTGTTTTGTAGAGAATACCTTTATGATCATAATACCATATAGTGTTATATTGGGCAGTTACATAGTGTGCAAAAATGGGGATTGAATATGAATTTTAAACTTGAAGGTGAACATTACATAAAACGGGCCAACACTTTTAGATTGCATTATTGTGGTTAATTTGAAACAACACCTTGAAATAGAAAACAAGAAAAGATTGAAAGGAAGAATAGGTCACTGACAAATAAATAACCACAGAAGGGCTAAAAACTATCTAGACATTAAGGTACCTTAACAAAGTTTGGAATGGAGGTCATGCCTACTCTAGTAGTTTATCCAAAGATGATTTTATTCATGTGGGGCTCTGGATGAGGTTTCCTTTATTGTATGAGAAATGGATGATACATCATTTATGATGTAGGATTGTACACCTTGATAGGTGAACCTTATGAATAAAGAAGTAGGCCTAACTTTTTGTGGACGTAACCCCAAGGTTGAGGTGAACCACGTATATTGGTGTTGTTTGTGTGTACCCTTGATGTGTGTTATTTTTTGTTTAATGAAGTGTATTATTTTATGTTCCTGACGCACATTATATTATGTTACTTGCTTTGTTTTAACATGTACCTAGATGATCCAGTTGGGGGTTTTTTCCATTACTATTTAAAGGAAAATGAATGAATGGTTGATTTTAATACGTTTTGACTAGTGATGATGGATAGCCAACATACTTTCAGAAAATTTGTTTGTTTCATGGTTAATATCAATTTTGGTTTGGACATACTTCCTTGTAATGCAATGAAAGAAGTCTGCCACTAATAGGATTGATTCATCTTGTAGCAACAGCGGAACAAAAATTTTACCCCCTTCTACACATAGAGGCATGGAGGTGTAACAGGTATTTTACATATGGTATCAGACCGAGGTTGAAACGCTCGGGCCTATTGGGCTCAAAACGCTCCAGCATGTTTCTTTTTCACTAACAATTGAATTTTTCTCTGTGACCCAGAAAACCAACAAGTTCATACTATTCGTCTAATCCAGGTACCTTAAGTTGTACCCAATACACATGTTTATTGACCTTGTAGTTGTGCAGGAGAAGTTGATGTCTTTATGGGGTTTTCAGAAGGTAGCATCCTCTGCGATTTTTCTAGGTATGTCTCAGGATCGCCTTCTAAGTGTGCTTGACTAATAAATAGACCTATGTATAATATAGCCTGTGATTTATGTTTGTCGGCTTTTGAATGCACCCGAAATGATAACCCGATATATATATGTTTGCATAAATCGTCATAGCCCTAAATCGCCCTCTTCCAGGGTTTGATAACAAAAGGGATGTGTTATGATCTCTATCTGGTTGCTCTTACTTGATCAAGGGATGCCGTACAACCATAAATCATGATTTCCCTACTGCGTGTGCTCGAGCGATACATGAATCATGTATCATAGGTTTGTGAACTATGTTTTCAGGAAGCTTGGATACGTTTGGGTGTTTCCAAGTTTGCATTCCCTCTAGGAGTACTGTGTAAGCGTGTGCTAGTTTATTTCTTTCTTGATCGTGTAATAAGATTTTTGTTTATGCGCTTTCCTAGATTTTAAATTTGATTTCTTCTTGAAAGATGGAAAGAAAACATTGCTGGGACATATGGTTTGAATTATTTATCAGAGATCTGGTAGTTGCTATTATTTTCAGTTCGATTTTTGAGTTAAGCATAGAAATAAATTGCTGGTAGGGATCAACGATTGCAATATTATATAGATCTGGTAAATGCTAGGGTTTAAGTTTTAATTATTATTTAAATATGGAAATAAACAGCTGCTAGGGATTAGCGATGGCAATATTATACAGATCTGGTAATTGCTAGTGTTTTAAATTTGATTTTGCTTCGAATCTAGAAAGAAAACGTTGTTGGGGTTTATGGTTTGAATTATTTATGGGATTGTAAAGAATCATGGTAAATGTATTACCTTATATATTGAATGTTTCTGGTGAAAAATGTTTGAATTGGTTAATGTTGGTGGGGTTCATGGTTTGAATTCTTAACAAATTGTAATCACGGTAAATATATTATCTTATAGATTGAACGTTGTTGCTGGAAAAATGTTTGAAGTTGTTGGTCATCGTAGTATCAATAAGTAACTCGGATTTCTATATGGATATCATAACATAGAGAGCTAACCTCATATTTTGAACAGCTGGAAAGTTTTCTCATTGGAGAAACTCGTTGACACTCATGTGGTCATTATTCAAATGACGAGAAGGAAAAAACATTTCGCAGCATAGGTGTAGAACAACTTATTTTAAACACATGATGAATAAGAAGAATGCAAACATCAAATACCAATAATCATACATACTTAAAAATCGTCCCAACTTTAATGTATTTTAATGGTATAAAAATAGATATAAGGTTATCTTGGATGAAGATATTTCCCTAGGGTTGGGTAGAAATACTTTAGTGCTGTACAAGGAGTGAGTTATATTTAATGAAAAAAAAAACCATTAGAGGAAATTTGGGGTCTAAAATGGGCCTTATAAGAAAACGTGCCAAAATAATTTTTTGTGAGTTGGAATTAAAGAACCAATAGAATTTCAATAAAATAAGTCAAGCATAATGGTTGAATTGACAAATTTGTCATTAAAAAAAACTATTTTTTTTGTTCGTATTTTTGACATATCTCATTGTGTTTTTACTCAAATTTCGATCAGGATAGCTCATTGGATGCGGAATTTGATTTCACATCCAATGAGTACCCACACTGCATACTTTTGACGGACCTCGCTACCCCAAAAACAAGAAATACCTAAAAAAACGTGATGATGACATCATCGTCACATTTTTTCAGGTATTTCTTGTTTTTGGGGTAGCAAGGTCCGTCAAAAGTATGCAGTGTGGGTACTCGTTGGATGTGGAATAAAATTCCACATCCAACGAGCTCTGCCAATCAAAATTTGAGTAAAAACACGGGGAAATATGTCGAAAATACGAACACAAAAAGTAGTTTTTTTCTTTCTTCCTCCAAAATTAATCAATATTATTTTATTATTTTAACTATTATTTTATTATTTTAACTATTATTTTATTATTTTCCTTAGGAGGCCCATTTTAGACCCCAAAATTCCTCTAATGACTTCATAATACATCTATGGATTTAGCCTTTGTATTTAAGATATTTCTTAGTGTGTTGAAGCTATTAAAGAACACATTGAGGTTGTGTGAATGGGTGAACAAGTAAAACCAAAACCCCTACCCTTAGACAGGTTGGGAGTGGCGTGATCATAAAAGAATAAAATGAGAGAGAAAGATTCTTACTCTTGGATTTAAAGGAACTTGGGTACAACAGTATTTCATTGTTATGTTTTCTTAAATTATCGGTTGTTATGTTCCTTAAAATATTGGTGGTTGATCCACCTCGGCTGAAGAAATTTCTCAACCAAGAGTTCTAGTGGTATGAGTAAATAGATTAGAGGCACTCTCTAGGAGGGAGTCCATGAGAAAAGGAAAACAAAGCATGTCAACCAAGTTGTGCATATTGTAAACCTTGGGTGAAGTGTTGATTGTTGGGATGGGGTTTAGGTAATTTCTCTTTAGTTTTATGAAACCCTTTATGTAGTAAAACTTTGTTTTCAATCAAAATTTTACATCAATCAATTTTTGGATGGGTTTATACAATTTAATCCATCTACTTTTGGGATTTTAAATCATATATCCACCACAAGTCTGGCTATATGGTAGGTTCATTAAAACGATTTAATGAATAACAATATGTCTACCTTTACTTGGCATAGCATGTAAGTTTAGTGATCAGCTTTTTAGGTTATGCATTAAGAAGTTGATGAGGTTATAATGAATTGTTATGTTTCTAAGGTATCTTTACACATGCACCTATATTTTATCGGTCGGGTGGTTAGAAGTAATAAATGTGTATAATCTAGTTGTTCATAAACTAACTGTGGATGATGTCTACATACTAACCTTACAGGCTTCACCGATATTATGTCAATTGCTACAAATGACATGCATTATGGTATATAAATCTGCCTACGTATGTAAGTTGCGCTCAAAAAGAGTAAGGAGTAACTTTCTATATGATTTACAAGGTTACATAACTGATGAATGGCAAGTAAAATCAATGCAAATTAAGAAACTATGATAATTGATTATTTTGAGTTATCAGCAATATGGTAAACTAACACCCATAGAGTCCTTGCAGGAATGGGAAATTATGGCCATGAGAAAAGGCTAAAGCTCCACGACTATGATGAGTTAAATCTCATGTGTATAAAGTTGTCACCATGAGGGAGTGGTGATGGAGGTAGTGGTTGAAAGCTACCATGTTTTTCCCCCGGGCCAGCGAGGGACCACTATGCATTTTGGAGACACCCAGATGTAAGACATTTTGGTTAAGACTCGTTCTGCACACATTAGAGGACCGTTACATGAGTGGGGGACTCTATGAAGAGAATAACCTCAAGGCGCTATGGAGGTGTGCGAGAACGGAGGTGCATCAACTTGGTGAAGCACCTTGAAGAGCACAAAAAGGAGATACGCCTACAGAGGGGTATAGGGTATAGTCCTTGTTTTGGGTGGATTGAGTTGGTACTAGAAGTACTGTTAGCACTTGGAGTACTGGGATGGAGGAACATCCAAAGAAAAGAATAATGATGAAGCACCCTTAATAGCACAAAAGTCGATACACGAAGGGTTGGTATCGTCCTTGTGTTGGGTGGCCTGAATTGGTACTTGGAGTACTGTTGGCACTTGGTGTGCTGGGATGGAGGACATCCAAAGAAAGGAACAATGCGAGAAAAGGTATGTGCATTACAGGTAATGTTGTACTGATGAGGTAATATGTTCATTTATTGATAGATAGAACTGACAGGTGTATTGGAGCCACTGTGGATTATGAAAATTGTATAATCATATTTCTATATTGTCTCAATGTCAATGCTAGTAGTCACATTTTATTGATGTATCAATGGAATTATGGAAATAATTGGGTATTATGATACCATTAAAAAATCTAGGAAGTGTTCCCTAAATTGTAAATGTGGTGTTGCATGAGGATCTTTTGCTTATGTTTAAGATGCGTTTTAAGTTATGACGTAGTTAATAAATAAATTTTGGGAAGACCCAAACTTGGTTGCAGGAAAAATGAAGGTCGTGATTGACAGCAACTTGAGAAGAAACAAGGAATATCGACGATGATCAAGATGGAAAAAGTGAAGCAAAAAAAGATGTCTCATGAAACAAAGAAAGATGGGCTAAACAAAAAGGAACACCAAGGACACTGTTATTTTGAAGGGGGGGGAGGATATAATGTCCCTCTTATATGCCCTAGTATTTTTTTTATCATTATTGTAATGGTTCTCTAGTGAGGAGCTCAAGGCCAAGGCCCCACAAGTAAAACCTAGAAAGAATAGGTGATTAAATCAGAGACCACTAGTAGAAAATGAGAGATTAGTGACCAAAAAAATGACCAAAATCCGCATATCAATGACCACTTTTGGTTTGGCGATCACTGGTAGCTAATTTACGGTCTTTTATTACGCGACCAAAATTGGTTATTTTTATTTTGGTCATTTATAGCTTGTCGGTTGGTCATTAATTTGGTCATATATTTGGTCATTGATTTGGTCATGTATTTGAATCAATGACCAATTATATGACCACATTTATAACCAATTATATGCTACATTTAAGACCAAATTAATGACCACATGACAAGCTAGAATATAACCAAATTTGGTCGCGTAATAAAAGACTGTAAATTAGCCACCAAAACTGTTTTTTGGTCATTGATATGCAAATTTTGGTTTTTTTTTTGTCATTTATATCTCATTGTTTGGTCACATATCTCTCAATTATTGGTCACTAATTTTATCATTTTTAGTCGCTTTATAGGTGGTCATTATATTTTAGTAGTTTGAATGGTGTCCATTATTAATCAATATAAATTTTTAATATGATATTATGTTTAATTTAAAAAAAGAATCATATATTTATTCTCATCTAATATACTTGTGAATTATGCAATGTCACATTATAATTAATTATAACACTTGTAAATAATATCTATTACACATATAAATCATACAATGTCACATTAATTAGTTAATAATTACAACATTGGTACATAACATAAAGTACAACCATATATATAAGTTTTAAACCACAAATTATATTATATGAGATGTCAAAAGTATTACAATAAATATGAGTTTTTCTCAAATACTCATATTAATTTCCATATAACTTTGCAAGAAAATCATCACTTTTCAAAATATTACAATGGCTAAACCATCATACTTGCACTTGGCTGCAAAACCATACTTAGATCCCACGTCAACAGCTTCAAAACCATACTCAGCACTAAACCATACTTAGATCCCCCATCAGCACCTTCAAAACCACACTTAGCAGCTTGAAAGCCTTAACATCGGGTTCTTCATACTGAATGGCAAATCTTCAATAGCAAGCTCTTCATACTCAATGGCCCACTTATAAGTTAAGCTCACTCCTGCAAAATCCAACAAAAAATATCACTTGTAAAGTAGAAAAACAATGAAGCAAATTATTTATCTTGTTCAACAGCTAACAACAATAACCAAGATCATGTGCAAAATAATAAAATCTAATTTAACAAATTCAATTTAAGAATTGGTTAAAATTAAACTTGAATGGATAAATATACAACTATTTAGTACCTAAGAAAAGTAAAACTCAGCACTAAACCAGGAAATGGATTTCAACAGGAAGGATAATCAACGAATCCACAAAACAATTATGCTCAACTGCACAGGTAGAAACCTGCATACATAGTGCAATCTGTAAAGGAGTTCACCCCTATATGTCATGTGGTTAGTGAATGACATGACAACTATGGAAACTAATGAATGATTTAAAACCCCATCAAACTATTATGATGTTATACTCAACCACCAGTATAATCAAAACCCATCAAATAGCATCAACATTTCCAATTTCCTACATGACCTTTTCCTTGTTTCAAACATATATTTGTATATAAACAAACGAAAATTAAAAAAAGTTTTTTTTAACTTGTCAGCCTCAAAGTGTTCATGACATAGTTCAGCCTCAAAGTGTTCATGACATAGTTCAGGCATCAAGCCAACAACCATCATATTTTACCCTCTATATCTATATATAATAAAAAAAATTCATGAATTTTTCTTTCTTGGACTCTGGACTCTAGAAAATTCACTTTATATTCACTCAAAAAATTTCATGAATTTTATCTATATATACATATATATTCTAGTGACATGCCATATCAACACAATGGCATTCATACATGAACCACACCCATAAAACCTAGCCACTTTGAATTAAAATCATATATACTAGTATATGCAAAAAAATACTTCTATGAATTATAATCACGAATCTAAAAGGAACTACTGCTTGTTATTTTTTTTGCCATTTGAACTCATTTGGCATGTTGGACAGTCAGGTTTCCTAATAGTAAAAGACTTCTAGGAATGTAATATCTGCATACCAGTGGTAAAATTGTTCGAAACAGCCTCAATATCATCAGTCATGGCCTGTGCTTTTGATCTGATAAACTTTGCCTTCAAAATATGAACTTTTGATCTCATAAACTTTAGAATCACTTGTGCTCAACACATGCACACAATCAATTTCTGCAAATATATTAGTCCACAATCACCTGAGACTGGCACTAAAATCATACCAAATGCAAGCATGCTTCCTTGTGTCCATGTGAAATAAAGATCTGGCCGGATTTCTATAATACTGATTGGTCACCAGCCTCTATGAAAATAGCACAAAAGAGATAAGAGTTGGTAGAATATTTTGAAATCTAGGCATTCAGATAAATATAATGTTCAGTGTTATATAAGCCTTTTGTGTGGAAATGCACCCCATTTTTTGTAAGTAAAGTCCATAAGGTATCGATGCAAACAATGTAATAATTTATAAATAAAGTGCATGATCAATATTGTCAAGATCAAACAAACCATTAGATAGGGTCATTGATAAATCTATTGATATTGTCAATAACCTTAGGCTATGTAGAGACCTAGTCCCAAGCTGAATAGGTTAGCTATTATCTATGTTACGAACTTATGCTATTAGTTGTACTAGTGTACTCTTATTCTCCCAAATATAACCAAGCTATGCCATTTCGACAGTGGGTTTTCCTCCTCCTACTCAGGTTTACCATTTAAATCCAAGTGTGTTATAGTGTGTGTGTTGCTATTGTTTTCATTATTTCATTACTGTTATTTTGTTTGATGATAATATTATTGACCTGCATAATAGCTTTGATTTTCAATTCCTAAAACCATGAGAACATCATCCTTCAACTCTAAGCTAAAGAGCTTCAACAACAACTAAATGAGCTCAAATTCCAAGTCTGAGTCATACAAATCCTTCAATTTATTCAAAGCGCCATAACAATCTGTAATGGATATTATATGACAACTCACCTCTTCACTTATTATAGCAGCAATCAATGCACAAACCTTCTTGTCTTTGTTCTTTGATATTGCAAGCTCTTTGTCTACTATAGCATTTGTAGGTTCAGCGCCATTCTCTCTTTCACAAATGCCATCCCACATATCATTGAAAATGAGTGTATGCTTCATCTTCCTTGATATTCTTTGTAGGTTCAGCGCCATTCTCTCTTTCACAAATGCCATCCCACATATCATTGAAAATGAGTGTATGCTTCATCTTCCTTGATATTCTGGATAGTTCTCTTTGTCACTGGACCCCACACCAACAATAGAGACAAGAGAAAGCATCTTTATAGGCGAAAAATTACTTCAAGCTACACTCAAACTACAAATAACTCAAATTGAAAACTGTGCTCAACCAATTATGTAATTATGTGTAGTCTCAAAGGTAATATTGTCAACCAGATTTAATCAGCTACTAACAAATCCTCTATCGAAATAGTATCTTCAATCAAAGGACAACAAATGATGAGTGGTACACTGGAAAACTTGCTAGCATCTTTAAAGGTGCAAACAAGCATGCCACGTAGACCTCAATAAGTAGACCACACAGAGATGTAAAAGAAGATGATAGCAACAGTACACAGAAGGAGCACAGAGATAGTCTCCACACAAATATAAAAAAAGAGGTGATAGAAATGGTATACAGAAGGAACACATAAACAATCTCCATAGTGAGGTAGTCTCCAAGGTGAGGTCCAACCATGGTGGATAGCACACAGCTTGAGAAATGATACCAATAACAATGTTTGATGTTAAATATCAGCATGTACATCATACCAGAACATGCTCCATCTTCAAAATGGATATCGTTATCCCAAATATCTCAAATAACCAAAAATGAAGACGATTGGAAAGAGACGTGATAGAGCAAATAAACCCAAGTATCGCAACAATGGCACAGGGACATGGTCCCTGTAACTCTATTGAGATAAGGCTCTATTTTTATGGAAGTTACTCAAAGGTTGAAGCCTTTCAAAACCACACCAATGTTACTAGCACATAGAGGTGGATTGATACAAGAAAACACATGCATATGTAAGATAGTCTACTTTTGACGCAGGCTAAACGACTCAGGTGCCAGGATTGATACACATGATGCAAAGGAGGCAATACACAGCATACAGAGGTGGCAGGATGAGAAGGAATAAGCTAGAGCAACCTCACAAATAATCATGGAATTAAAAATACCACGGCTCTGATACCACTGAGAAGCCTAGATAACTACAATGCTTGGAATGAATTTTATTAATCGTGAGCCTCATATTTATACAAGAAAATATGACCTTTGGTTTCCATATCCAATTTATGATTCTCTATGACTCTTCATATTTTCACAATAATGATATTGACAACTAACTGTAATCCCTAGGATTAGGTTTCTAACAAGAAAACTATCATCCAGGCACCTATACTAAAAAATGGCTACCATGCATTGCTTTCAAGTAGTGTAGTTCTTGCTAAATAACTTCTGGTTGGCTTCCAACAGAAAGTAGGGTAAAGAGGCCATAGATTTAAGTCACGTGCAGAAAAATATACTAAAACAGAATAAAATGTTGAAAAATACCTATAAGAACCACTAGATACTGGCTCTAAACCACTATATTAGCCACGTATCGCTAACAAACACAGAGTAACGACCCATAAACACAGATTTCAACAAATGTGCTTAAAATCAGCCAAACAACCCACCGATCAGCTATCGAACAGTTGAAAAACACAAGGATTTTGATAGATCTGCTCTCAAACAACTAAAAAACAATCAAATCTGATAGAAACCATCACCAAAACAATTAGTTTCTTCTTAAATCTACTGAGAAACACTCAATCAACATCTAAAACGTCCAGATCTTTAAATCTTGACACCAATTCACGTAAGAACAGATACAATCTGCTCCCAAATTAATTATTTGAATTGAACAAAAAATGGAGAGATTTTGTTTAATTTTAACGGCAAAACAGGCCATATGGGTCAAAACAGGCTCAATGGCCAGTCCGTATGATCGAATTTCTGGCATACGGAATCCATACAGCATATGGCTTAGTGGCAGCTCAATTTTGTACAATTTTTTCCAGATTCCATACAGGGCAATTTCCTGAATGTATGACTGAATCCGTACCTGTACTACTCATTGTACAGTCAAATTCCATGCGAATTTATTTGCAAATTCTATACGATCATACAACTGAGATTCATTTTTGTGATGGAATCAACGAAGAGGAAGCCAAAATCAGCAACTATTATACAAAAACTGGTGGTGGTCGTACAATTGTACAGTCAATCTGTGCAATTCCTCTTTTTTTAGGTTGGAACCACAATTTGCAGGTTCCACTAAAAAAAATTTACGTTGCTTCGAAACAGCACTTGGTTTTGACAAAACCCTTTTGGTTCTTTGATGTGATATGCTAGTGATCCCTCCATCCATCTCTACATCCAACAATCCCTAGGTCTTCAAACTCTCACAGACTTCGTGGCTCCAACTGAGCTCTGATACCATTTCACAGAAACCAAACACATAAAGAAACCAACACTAACTCAAAAAAGTTATCCATATTATATTGCATAAACGAGAAAGCAGAAGCTTTCTTATATAGTATCACAAAGAGGTCAAGTCAATCCAGTTTCTAAATCTTGGATAGACCGAGAAACACAATAAAAAGAAATAAAGCATAAAAGCACAAAATAGCATAAACTCTGAACTGACTTTATTAATGCCTAAGTCTAATATCTAATTGACCACAATAAGCTAAGTTTTATTTTAACAATAGTATGGAAGCCTCGGGGACTCATCCCTCTAATACCTTCATGTAGCCTCAATGGAGTATCTGGCTACCCATCACACCCAGCACTTGGAGCTCATAGAAGTTTCTGCAGAGTCCCTCCGCGCAGCCATGGATGTCAATCTTCCAGCATGGTGCACATGGACAATGAAGGAATCGAGCCCCAAGTGGACAATGATACCGAAATCCTGGGATGGGCATGAATCTATTCAGTTCGTTTTCTTAGATTTCCTATGTTTGTAAGGAAGTACACCTAGAGATATCTATTTAGTTGTGTTGGAAAGGTAGGCCTACTTTTATTTTGGTTGGTAAGAACTTAGTTTTGGAATTCTGGCCAAAGACAAATAGATCTTAAAAAAATGTATTTCAATGCTGTACAGTTTGGCCACAGTTTTTTAAATAAAAAATCAAACAGATTAGTCAAGCACTAACCTCGAAGTTTGAACCAACGGAAAGGCGACAAATCCCTCCAGATGTACTGATATCAAATAAACCAACAGTTCCATCACCAGCACCTATCTCACAGAGAAATCCCAGAATTTGAGAAAAATATAGCCATGATATTAAAGACTCATAAATAATATAACCAAAGAACATCACAGAAAGAAATGGCATACCTGTGATTACAGTATTACACGTTGGGTGGATTTTCAGTGATGTGATATACTGAGGGAAGAGAAGCAACAATGAGCTAAACTGCCTAATGTTAGCTATAAGGATAACAAATACATAACCAAGATCAATAACCTAGCACTTACAGCATCATTTGCTGGGAAAGAAGCACAGCCTTGAGGAGCTTCAATATCCCATAATTGCACCATAGCTGGACCACCATATGCAGAATCACTCCCACAGACGAGCAGATTTTGATTGCAGAACTCCATAGCATCAATAGAAGGATAAACAGAATTGTTTTCCCTGCTTAGAGAAATATAGTATTTACAATCAATAAATTATTAGAAACGTCCATTGCAAATGTTATACAAGCAGAGAAACCTTTGAACAACTGTCTTAAGAGAAAGTTAAAACATTTATTTTAGAGAAACCTTCGAACAACTGTCTTAAGAGAAAGTTAAAACATTTATTTCAAATACGATACAATCAGAGTAACCATTGAACAACTGTCTTCAGAGAAAGTTAAAACTACTCAATAATCAACTTCACGAAATGAGATTGATTTGGCAGATACCCTTACAGTCTTCATAAATTAAGAGAAGTTGAAATGAAATAAGCAAATAAAATACAAGCACCAGACACAGTGGATGGCCTATCAATGCAAACTACCTCATGTTGACATTTATATCAGCAGCAAGTTCTCCCGAAAGAACATTCCAAAGAAGAAGCCGGCCATCACTTTCTCCACCACTTGTTGCCACAAGACCTGCCTCAAATTCAAGAACCATCATCTAAGCCAAGAAGTCAAACCAAAGATTAAAATGTTTGTCTTAATTTCAAAAAATTATTACATATATTGTTTCCTTAAACTGTCTTGATGGTTATTAAGTATATACAGTCGAAATACCCATATAAACAAAATGTAGGAAACCAAAACGTTTATACCAAAATGTAGGAAATGGAAAGTTTTATCAGAAAAAATTGAAGGTCCTATTGAAAGGCAGTCCACGAGTGACCATAATACAGAAGAACTCACTTCCTGTGTAATATACTTAAACCCAGAAATTCAAAGAAAAGATAGAAAAATACAAGGAAGAAGAGATAAAATAGATATAGCTATGTTCATTTGCCTCTTCAATGGGGCAACCTCCAAGAGAAAGGCTCCAAATATAATTACAATTATTCATTAAACATTACATATCTTACTACTCTATATGCAGTACTTCAATAGCCATAGTCCGAACCACTTGTGGTCCGACTATTAATGAGTGACAACCACCTACAGCCTTTTATTCAATAAGGAAATCCCTTTTACAGTAAGACACTACCCACTAACTAACAAATGGGCCTTATGGCCTTTTACATTGATAAAGTTGGAGGGTTAGGGTAGGACCCTAACATGCCCTCCCCATTCAAAAGCAGCCTTGTCCTCAAGGCTGGCGATGGAAAAATGCTGCAAAAGGGCTGACAGTTCACAAGTAGCATCTTTTGGCTGCAAATACTTCCACTGGGGTAGAGATTTCTTGATTGTGTGCTGGCTTAGGTGATGCTCTTGTGTGGCCAAAACGACTACAGAATGATGCCAAATGGAGCCTTCTGAATTGAGTTTTGGTAATGGAGTTTGAACTCGACAATTCTCACCCACGCCCTTCTTCAAATAAAACACATGAAATACTAGGTAGATCTTGGAATGTGCTTATTGTGCTAAAGCAGTAATCCACCTGACCCATGCCTTGAACAATCTTATATGGGTCGTAAAACTTTGTTGAAGGGTTGTTGAATAGATAGTGAATGTTAGGATCTTCCTTACGTTGCTTGATGAGCTGGGATGTAGTAACATTGGTGAGCCTTTCTTGTTGTGCTTTTTCTACCCAACCCTGTCCTAAAATAGATAAGTCAAAAAGGGATTCCTCTTCGTCATATTTCCTTGATAAAGAAGCTGCCACAACATTATCTTTTTACTTTTTGTAGACGATCTTGTAATCATATCCCAGCACCTTGATAACCCATTTATGTTGCTCCATGGATGAAAACCTTTGTTCTATAAAATGATTCAAGTTGTGGTGATTTGTCTGGACACGCTTCCCTAGGAGATATTTTCACCATGTGTTCACTACATGTAGAATGGCCATCATTTCATCCTTGTATGTAAACTTGTCCAAATCACTGTTACCCCACTTCGTATGAGTGAATGCTAAGGATCACCATATTGCATTAATTGCACCCAAACCTTTTCTAGAAGCATCACATTCCAATACAAAGGCCTTAGTAAAAGCAGGCATGGCTAAGACTGGAGTGATGCACATGACATGCTTTTAAACTGTAAAGACGTTTTCTACTACTTCATTCCATGCAAAGGCACAAAAATCAGGACATATGTGCCCATTCCCTTCTTGCTTTACAACCATGATCATTGGGGATGAATATGGGCTAGAGTT
Organism: Pseudotsuga menziesii; assembly: GCA_001517045.1. Classification (NCBI taxonomy): domain Eukaryota; kingdom Viridiplantae; phylum Streptophyta; class Pinopsida; order Pinales; family Pinaceae; genus Pseudotsuga; species Pseudotsuga menziesii. The sequence continues at coordinate 18,112 of LPNX010644597.1, read as the reverse complement.
ATCAGAACCAACCAGTTTTGGCAAAACTGTCCAATCCAACCGGTTTAAAAGGGTTTCCAGTCCAAACCGGCATCTCAAACCAGAAATGGCCAAATATGCATCCTCAAATAACTAAACTTGTTGGTTTTACTTATAAATTATTCTCCTTATCTTACATTTTCTATCCGTTTACTTAAATTTTTTTTCATTATCATTAATTGTTTCAAGAAGTTTGAGAGTGGTTCCAACCTCATCATACTTCATATGCAAAAAGTAGAAATTTTTATCCCATTTAAAATTCATCAGTCTTCAAGAATTTCAAGATTGCAACAATTCCAACGTTTCCACTTCAGGATCAGGATTCTGTCATATATGAGGGTATGGGATTGGCATTTAATCAAGCACATCAACATCTCTATGTACCTTGATATTGGTGGTGCTGATTGTTGAAGTCCTCTGTCATGGATGGACTTGGACCCACTTCCACAGCCAACAGATGAGAACATTGGTGATAGACAGATGCCTCCAGGCCTAGGGGAATCAAGACAAAGTTTTTTTGACACAGATGATAACTCTAACTTTGAGCATGAGGATTTAGATGATTCTATTATATGATTATATTGTAGAGCCTAGATTATAGATTATAGTTATGTGCTTATATTTTTACTGTAGAGGCCATTTATAGCCTATTTACTAAAATACTTTGGTTTAGATATGGATTGCACTCGGTGCTATTTTGGTTGTATGTACTCATACTTGCTATATACATGAGAAACTTTAGATGTGTCTAATGGTTTGAATTCCCATGGATGCACATGAATACTTTTTTTCAGATTTTGAATATTTTATGTATAATTTGATAGACTAGTTTTGTGATCCGATTTTTTATGTGGTTTCTATACGGTTCTAGTTCCTGGGGTCAACCAATTCGATCACAAATTCATTTCTGATAACTATGGCTGGGATGATTAAATCCTGCCTCCAATAGCTCTTGAGCAGCTCTTGAGTGATCCTTCTAATTTCATTACTTTGTGCAATTGGGTTCCTATACAGGTGTATATTTAGTGGTGGACTACCCAAAATCAAGGGTATATCATTATCATGCTCTCCTCTATATAGGAGTAAACCCTTTCGTGTCTCCATGACCTGTTGATGTTTGTCCAAAAGCTTTTGTAGGTCAAAATCAGTGAAGCACGACTCGTTGGAGACTCGCAAGTCTGCCTGAGTGAGCACCCAAGATGAGTAACCGCACAATACTCGTTGAAAAACTCATTCAACTTGATAAATGAGTAGTTAGGATTCCTGTCATGAAAAGGCCATGAAGTTCAATGGTAAAGCAGCTTGCCGAATAGAGATATATCACAGGTTATGTTTGCATTTATCAAACTACACCGCAATCAATGAACACACACATTTCTCAGTATATTCTTGCTTTCATAGAAACTAAAAAGAAAAATCAATACGATTAATACTAATATTGCAAAAGATCAATTAAACAACTGAGCTATACCATTCATTCACCTCTGCAAGTAGCAGCATGGCGCCAACTGCACTCATTATAAAAATGTACCACTTCTGATATTCGATTACATAAACCCACTACAAAATCAGGCTGTATGTATCAACAAAACAGGGTAGCAAAACAGGAAATTTAGACATACCCGCAAGAGATCTTCCAAAATCCAGCATGCCCTTGACTATATCGTCCAAAAACCCAAAGGCATGGTGTTTCATAGACCCCCATGTGGTGATTCCGAGAGGATTCATGGTGATGAAAAAAGAATCCAACCCTACCCACTTCATTTCTACCCAACATAATTATTCCGAAACATTAATAGCAGAAACACATTACCAGGGTGTTGGGACTTAAAATATATTTCTTATAAGTTATAACTCATTTCATAGATGTTACACTGCACCAATCTGTCTTGTTTTTAAAATTTCACCCAGGGAGAATGTTATTTCTATAGTCCTTATAGCCATTGGCCAATGCCTGCAATATCTTCTCGAATTGGGGTTAAATAATTGCAAATTACTTATATACCAATGTTGCAGACCCATCGCTGCCTTCAACACTTCCTTTAAAATAAACTTGCAGAGTAACTTATGCACTTTGACTCGGATCTCTGTGGAACAAGATATTTCTAGAACAAATCTACAAATGTCCTAGCAGATATGATCACACAACTAGGTTGACCAACTTTGTCACCCATGAATATTTGATAGTATTGTCATGTTGGAGGCTATTTTTCAACAAGGTAGCAATGCTTCTCAAGTCACTTTCCAAAATCTTCTGTTAAACATATGAAATTCAAAACCTGCATTCGAGGTGGAACCTCCTCATGTGAAGACAGATTCCTTTATGTTTTGTGAAGAACAATACACATTTTAAACATAAATGCATTTATACAACTAACAGTTTGGCCACATTGCATGGTAAAAATATGAATCTGTTAAACATACACAGCAATTTGGACAAACTATTACAACTTGATCAAGAAGTCTTCTAATACCCATCCTATGGACATGCCTTTGCACCTTCTGGCACAACTCCTTGTTTAAAGCTTATGCACCCTTGACCCGATCCCTGTCTTGAACTTACTGACAGCCATCCTCGGGTCTTGCTCAGTTCAATAAGGCTTTGAGTGAGTTCACTGCTATACCACAAAATGTGGATAACATGGTTGATGGCAAGTGTTCATGAGTTTAAACTTTATAGCCACCAATAATCACAGGGATACAGGGATTCTTGCAATTGCTACAGCTGCATAGAATTTTGCTCTTGAAATTCTTGCAAATCAAATTCAAGGAACAAATAATTCCATGGACTAACTGACCTTTCAACACAATAGTTGTTTTCACCCTCGAAGGAAAACCTGTAGTTATTTTCAGGGCATTTGTTGTATTTTCTCTGAGATATACAATTTAACCAAGATTGGAAGTAGATCCAAAGGTCACTGATGCTCAAATAAAATAACAATACAAACCATATCCTCAAATGACTCCACAGGTGCAGGTGCAATAGGGGTGCCCAAGGTGATGTGGACATCAACATTTAGCCTGGCCATAACCTCTTCAATCTGTTTTCAATGACAAATAACCAGATTTCAGAACTACATAAATACGAAATTCAAGAAATGAAAATAAAACATGTTGGATATAGACTTTTAAATTAGAAGTCTAATTACACAGCCAATAAATTCTTCTTGGAAGTCAACATATACATTTTCCTGGCAACATTGTTTTGTGAATATTAGGCAACAACATTTAACTAAAAGGGCACTCAAATCCATTATTTATCAATCAATGTTTCAAAACAGACCAAGAATAGTGCTCCAGCATATATGGTATAACGTTACCGAAGAGATTCAATGGATTTCCTGAACAGAAGGGAAAGCTAAAATCTTTGTGGTGGTAGATAGGCTAACAAAATATGCACATTTTATAGCAATCTGAAAAACCGACAATGCCAAACAGATAGCAAAAACATTTTCCAAATAAAAAATACAAATAGCATTGATTTCCATATGTGATTGTAAGTATTTGTAACTCCAAATTTAAAAGCAACTTTTGGAAAGAATTATGTAGACAGGCAAGAATAGCTCTCACTAAGAGTTCTAAATGATATCCCCAGACTGACTGACAAATTGAAGCAAACAACAAATGTATAGCATGCCTTCTGTGTTTCCCATCTGACAAACAAAACACGATGGTTGAAATCTATCATAATGGTGGTACAACTCCAACTATCTGACCTCTGCTAAAATGATATCCTTTCAAGAAACATACATTCTGTGTTTCTCATCTGACAAACAAAACACCATGGTTGCATCTATCAGAATGGTGGTAGAACTCTACCTATCAGACCTCTACTAAAATGATACGCTTTCAAGCACTATATGGCTATTAACCTCCTATGATTAACAAAAACATAATCCATCTGTGTACATTTTTGGACGGAAAAGATTGGCAACAAACATTCATACGGCTGTCAATTTTCAACGATGGTTGCAGGCAACGCAGATTGTAAAAGAATCAAATTAACTAGAAAGTTTAGCATCAAAAACAAGTCCCATTATGTTAATTTTCACTACATCTGACATGGGTAACTCGTATAGACGGGAAAGATTCTTGCAAGATTAAAACTGGATAGAAGAATCAAACCAGAGCAGATTCAAGTAACATAACAAAGAAATCATAAATCTGAATGCCATAAATACCTGAGCAAGTGCTTCAATCTCCTCTGGCATTGTGGCACTGAACAATAATGTCTGGTGCTTTTTAGGAAGACTCCGCATGACCTACAGCAGCAAGTAGCACATGTGAGCTTAGACAACATAGTAAAAATCTCCATCAAAAATGACACAGCTCAGCCCTCGTAAAAAAACATACAATGAAATTTCATATTGAAATAAGTAATAATTATTTATTCAAGGGATTACTGAAGTACATAACTACAGGGAGCATTGGTTTAAGACTTATGAGATATCAAAAAAATTGGATGGACGAGAACATAAAATAACCCTAAATACACAACCATCTAACAGAGGGTATGTAACATTGAAAAGTTAAATCAGTGCAATAGGACATTAGATGTGACAGTCATTTAGAAGCAGAAAACCACAATCAAAAAAGTTGATACAGTACAATGCTAGCTAAACCAAACTCATACAAACATGTCAATTTATTTTCGTACAACAGACATCTCAATTAGATGAGACTCTCGAAGAACAAAAAGGAGAACAAATTCTACATTAGGGTTTTACTTTTAGTTTCGAAATAAAACCAACCATGAAAATACTCATCCATCTTTTTAACTCAAAGACGAAGCCACGTGTAACTCAGTTGCAAAAGACAGCTATAAACACATTTACTATGATATAACCTGAAGACCTTGAAACTCATGAAAACAATCATAGACCTTATATTATCCAATTCCAGAAGTATGTCTTAATACTTACAAGTTACAACCAAGAAATGACTGGACTCCTCTTAAAACCCTGATCAAGGCAATCCCATTTTATTCAAGGAGGATAGAACCTAAAACATTATATAAACATGGCTCCTCCTGTTGTAATGGTTGTTGGAGAATTGAGTGTTGAGACTCTTTGTAACTTTTCCTCTTCAAATTTCTTGAGTTATTGGCTGATTGATGGTGTACCCTAGAAGATTAAAAAGATCTTCCATATTTGTAAGCTGTCTTCTGATTCAGAATTCTACAATAGTAAGTGGTTGTGGAGATTAACAAGTGGTACTCTTTCCATTGCGCATTGCATTTTCAATTGATATGAATTATTTAATTCTATATTTCTCTGTTTGATTGTATGCATGAATAATATATCATTGAGAACCATTAAATCCATAGTCACAGGTTTTGTCTGCTCTAGCAAATGCTCATTCCAAATTTCTGGAAACTACGATACCAAGGAGAAGGAGCCATTGCTTGTACGCCTCAGATTTGTTTCCATCAAATCTACTACATTAGGATCATCTCTGTGCAAGCCCTATCAAGACCCCATTGGCCCAATAGAGTAAAAGACACTGTAACTGTTTCTTCAACCATCCAGAAATATAAATCAAAATTTTACTTTCTGTAGCACAGATCTGAAAAATACAGACATAAAATCATATTTAAGATCTGTTGTTTGTTTACTAGATGCACAGGAATCATATACTAAAATATGCTAGGCAAACTTGTGTGATTTACAATTCTGTTTATGCTGAAAATTAAATAGTTTACAGTAGTTTGGAAATCACTTGGTTTCATAAACGAATTTTTGAAACAGTGCTCTAAAATCTTATATACCATCTTCCAAATGAATGTAACCATAAATCTACAACATATAGCAATTTCCAAAATTCTGTCATAATCTTTTCTTGCTGTCCTAGTAAACAGGAAATAATTCCAGCTAGTAAAACCCCTCATACAAGTTTGGGCTCATCTATAATCAGTAACTCATTGATCACTGACATTTAGTGAGATAGGGAATCCCCCCATGAAACTTTCATTGTATATTCTTGAAGTGAGGGAAGAGAGTACACAGGTGACAGTGCTAACTCTTCCAAGTTCCACTTTGAGCTTAACTATGGAGAAGCCTTTGCACCTTAAGTGTAAGTTTGAGTGGTAACATGGCTTTCTTGCTATATTGCTATGTCCATCTACAAGCAGTCTCTGTTGGCATCTTCTTAAAATCAATGCCATGCCAGTCTCAAAGCAGTAAATGATAAATATTTGGGTCTATATTAGATGGCAAAAGTCATCATCATCTACAGGCTGCCATGGTTTATCATCATTGAAGTCCTAGAATTTTCTTAAAATAAAAGGCATACTCACCTTTTGATATAGTAACATGACTCTATAGAGGATGACACCATGTGATGAAAGATAAAGATTCCAACACCTACAACTAGCTTAGGGCTTGAGGATCAACGCTTGATGCAATATCCAGACCTAGCATGGCAATAATAGGATAACTGATGATGGTGAAAAAACTTTCTGTATCTAAGTGATGCTACAGCTACATGACCTCATGATAAATATAAGTGCTTGGTCTTTCTATTTATGCTTACCCTCGTGTGTTAAGGGTTTGATCATTATGGTCATTTCATGTGTACTTGTTCTTCTTGAATCTATAATAAGAAATGTTGGGTTTTTCCCTTTTGAAAGAAAGAGGGTTTTCCCAGAGTAAATCATGGTGTCTACTTTGCATGATTGATGTGATGTGATTTGTTTACTTTCATGACTATTGTGATCTGATGTGTTTATTTTCTGCTCTATGTTTGTTTACTATTACATCTGTTAATGTTATACTGCTCTGACATTTTGATATGTAATTATGGCAATAGATATATATATATAGCTAAAATTTCAACAAAAATAAGTGACCTCTAAACAGTGGGAATGTCTAAAACACTCCTAGAGCCAAAATGTTACCAAAATACAGGAGATCTAAATGACAATTAAGAAAGAGAAGAACCATAGTTAACCAAACTCTATGAGGGGTGAGGCCCTAGCTCCACATCAACATCGCAAGTGGAAATACAAGTAAAGGAAGAGGAGGGTAAATAGGCCTCCATGTCCTAATCAAGGAATGTGAAGAGACTAATGCAAAGCCTGATGATGTCATCCAGATAGTCCCTGGCTGTACAACCCTGGAAGGAGCTGTACAACAAAGCAGAAAGAATCTAGCAGGGGTTTTCATAATCTGTTCCTTCATCTCATATTCCGGTGGAGGTCTTATTTATGTCAGCGTGTAATACAGGCTTATTTTCTTATCCATTTCATCAGTTTACAGACTAAAAACTCTAAACATCAAATCTCTTTGTTTGCATGGTATAAAATTTAATGGAATGTTAATGGGGCATTGGTTCACTGATGAGGTTGACAGAGTAATGTGCCATCCTCCAGAACTCCCTTCATGCTGCGGACTGTCCCACCCAAACTGCATATCTTACGAAACGTTGAATAATTATCCCTCCCAATAGCATATAAGCCTAAGGAAGTCTCTGTCACGCTTGGAAACCCTCGAATTGAGGTGGGTTTGTTGAAGAAACTTTAAATGGTGGAGAGCACAAACATACCTGGGAGGATTGTGGAAGGAAGACATGAGAGAGTCCATTGTAAATCTCGGTTTTGGCTCTCTTGGACTCCAACAACGAGGGAGGGGGCGTAAGAGTGACGGAGTGGGCATCGTTGGCTTGGAAACAAATTTGTTGCTCCTCTCCCCTGTGCAGAATCTGTGTCTTGCGCTTCTGATGAGTGCCATTCAGAATGCCAACGGCCGATCTCCTCACTTCCTTCAACTTAGCTGGCTGTATACGAAGAAAAACCTGAAGACTCTTCACCCCATTGGTGTTTTCAATTACAGGGCACTGATGATCCTCATTAGTTTTTCAGTCTTTCTTCTACTAGAGCATTTTCTTCGCTGGGCTCTTTCGCATCATTTTGTTCACCACACTCTGCCTGATTCGATTGGTTTGAGTCTTTTTCATCCGCAGACTCTGCAGGGTTTGCCTGTTTTATATCATTTTCTTCTGGGGCTTCGGCGAGGTTCGAAACTGGATTTTGTCTAGCTGTGGGTGAAGGGATATAAGACTCCATTCTTCTTTTCCCTTCTTCCCCGCTGGTTCTCCTCTCCTTTAACTACAATCTGCCTTGAAGTCTGGAATGGCGGGAGTGAATTTCTTTTGGTTTGTGATGGTTCAATTTATTGAACAAACTTCAAAGCACGAACATGTCACTCGCCTCATTTGTAATGAACGTCCCCAAAAAGGAGTAGTGAGGAGTGGGAATGGAACCTTGGTTGAGCAATAATGATTATTTATTTCATTCAGAAATGACTTAATGAGTAGGATAACTTCTTTAAGAAAATTAATTCAATTTTTTTGGGTACTTTTTTATTTTGATTATTTGAATTTTCAAAATGCGAGTGATGTAGGGTTATATATATATGTGTGTGGGGTTGTAATTATAATTTTATTTTGATTATTTTAATTTTTTTCAAAATGTTAGTGATGTATGGTGGAATTATAATTTAAGGGTTGGGGTTAAGTAATATTGTACATTGCAAAAAAAACTGGTTTTTTTTTTCTAAGTTATGTGTTAAAAAAAATCATTATATAAAATTGGGTTTTGGTTGCATGTTTTAAGTTGATGTGAAAGCATTATTTATCATTCTAATAGGTAACAGTGTTAGTGGCTTCATTGCTATGCTTTGTAAACAATTTTTTATCTATAATGGATCACTATATTTTGTCATCTATTTTGATACGTTTTTAGTGAAAAAATTGGTGGTGTTGACTTATAGCTCTTAGTTTAGGCATAGGCCTTGTTTTAATGATTTGGGCCCTTGAAAATTCTAGAGCTCATTTTGGGCACTAAATGACTATTTGGGTCAAAATTTACATACAAAATATCAACTCTCCTTTGATGTTCTACACATCGAGAGCTTTCTAGCAACATACAGATCACTTTGATGGGGTCTATATGATAAAGTTATGTTTCTCGTAAGTTGATATATGTTGTTGACCACCATGATAATATGGGTATGCCATGTCATCTCTCATTACGCATACATGATGATCTAGTCATGTGTGAACTTTCAAGAAGATTCTCAAGGGTCTCAAATTGTAATTGAGAGTTTAGGCATGCAAAAATGATAACCCTGATCTTATACAACTATTAGGACATGTAAAATACTATGTTGTTAGGAAAACAAGGGGTTCCAGTCTTATGGTATTGATTTATTTTTCCATGGTTGAGTAGAGCAAATGAGTGGGATATTGTGAGCATAACAAATAAAGTAAAAGACTTTGTGGCAACTATATAGAGCACAGTGTCTAAGGCAACTCCATGGTGAGTTCATCTTTCATTGTATTTGCATTTCATATTTGACAATAAAAGAGCAAGGCATAGTCCTCATCTTTTGGCTAGGTTTTCCAATATCTAATTTGTCAGTGTACATCTTATATTTATTATATGGATGGTGTGGTATTTGTTTGACTTCTTTTTATTTCATTTTCAATGTATTTCATTGTTTTGAGCTCTTAGTTTATAATATTATTTTGATCTTAAGTAAACACCACATCACCAAGATTTTGTAGTAACATGTAAGATGTACTATGACGAATTGTTTAGTGGAATATCCATGATAATTTACACATCACGTTGGTATCATAGCAGTTTTCTTTGGGGTTCTATGGGGAAATGAAAGATCCATAAATTGGCTTAAATAAATAAGACTCAAAACCCTAACCATGACAGTGACCATCCAAGGGATAACTGAAGAAATGGTTTTCAAAGCTGGAAGCACAGGTCTCTAACATCTCTTGCGACATGGCAATCCTTATGGAAGATCTATGGAGTGAGCTTAAACCTTTCAAGGAGTTTGGTATGTCTAACTCAAACACTCACTCTAATGGGAAATATGGAAACAAAAAATAAGTTAGAGAAAAAAGAGACCAAGTTCCAACATCACTTTTTCCCAATATTTGTTCAAATTGGAAATGAAAATATACATAAAACCCTATCAAGGCAAGTCTAGTGAGTTAAGTTGAACCAATGGTTGCAACAATTAAAAGTCCACTCCAATGTTCATGATACTGGAGAAGAGGAAAATATATCATTTGCCATATTAATGTTTAAATGGTCATGTTGAAACTTGTTGGGAAAACCACACATAAACAATTAAGATAGAGGGTTATTCCCTAGTAACTAACTGGGAGGTGTTTAAAACCCCTCATTAAGTTCCATTTCTACCTTTTTGGGAGCAAAAATAACCAATAGTTCTATTTCCATTACTTTCAACAAAAATCAAGGGTAGAGTGTACAAGAGTATACCATTGAGGACAGTCAACAACAACTTCAATTTGGTCAACAACTACCTCATCTGATCAATAGAACAGTCAACAGCAATCTCAGCCTTGATTTATACAGTTTCTGTTTAGTTGATTGTAGAAGTTGGGGTTTGGATCAGTTTTGTTTGGAGGCAACAGTCACCATTTACAGACTTCTTCTCTTGAGATCTCATATTCAATGGTCAGCAATCTCAGCTACCTCTTCTCATAAGTTTTTGACCAACATGCGACGACGCTTTCCATGTTAAATAGTTGACCAATTAAAGGCGTCATCGCTTAAGCGACGCTTACTAACGCGTCGTCGCTTAACCGATGGTTATGAGAATAGTCGTCGCTTCACCGATGCTTGTGGCCACATTTACAAAAAAAAAATGTATCCTTGTGATTTTTGGTAATTTTAAAAAGAGAAATCCACGCGCCGTCGGATTTTGGATCAAAATGTAGTAGTGAATTGAGCCATGGCCAAAATGTTGACACCAATGGAGTCAAATTTGTATGTAGTGGAGCAGATGGAGACTTTTCACGACCATCATCAAAAACAAAATTGGTTCCAATGGAGCCAAACATCTATGTAGTGAAGCAGATAGAGACATATTGTTATGGGTTTCGTGGCCCTTATCAAACCATCGCAATATAGTTCCACACTCTAGAACTATGGCGGGCGACCAAATTATGGGATTTCCCCTGGAGTGTTCCTCAAAAGCTGGGTATACCAATTGTTCCACCTTGCTTGTGGGAAGAGCATTTTAGGCTTGGTGAACCACCTAGAATGGGATAATCATTGTGGTCTTTCGTATCCAACATTTGTCAAAGGGATCTTTAACATTTTTTTAATGATTTTGTTTTTTATTTACAATATTATATCATAAATATGTTATTAAACTTTGGTTTTAATTTATATATGTGAATATGTTAATGTTTTGTTTATATATGAAATTTTATATTTATATATTAATTTTTTAATAATATTATATTTTAAATGTGTTTTAGTAACATAGACCTTGATTTTAGTTTTTAATTGTGAATTTAAATATTAATGTGTGTTTATATATGAAGTTTTATACTTATATATTAATGTTTTATATGTTAATGATGATATTTTTTTTTTTTAAGAAAACAAAATCATTAGTGCTCTTTTTCAAGCCCAGAGAAACCAACTGCATGTTGTTTAGTATTTTGAGAAGGAATTATAACGATAAATTGTTGATGTTTTTATGAGGGGAGTGATATTATGATAGTACATTATTAATTTACTAAATTCTAACACTGCATATGGATTCAGAGAACTTTCTCTAAATCCATATACTGTGTACGAGCCTCTGAATCCATCAGTAGTGTTAGAATTTAATAAAATGTACAAATTCATTGTCAAATTTGTAATTTTTTCCATTGCCGGAGTAACACAACTATAAATGACCAAATAAATGACCAATCATATCTGGTCATTTGTAGTCTAGATATCCCGTGATCAAATTTGGTCATTTATCTTGGTCTTTTTTAGTTGGTTTTTATCCCGTGACCAAAAGTGGTCATTTATCTTGGTCGTTTTTAGTTAGCTAACTTAGAATTATCAATTTTGGTCATTTATCCCTTTAAAAAAACTGTGGTGACCAAAAATTTTGGTCTCGTGGTCACTAATATCTCATTTTCCACTAGTGGACATAAACCATTGGTGCAACGTAAATATAGATTCCCTAAGGGGAGGAACCTATAGAAGTCCCTTAGGAACTTCAATTGGTTTGATAACTAACCGATAAAATATTAGAAAGGGAATAATCAACACCTACACAAGTAAGTTGATATCTATGGCTCTACAACTAAAAGAAACAATATAAGAGACACCTTAGAAAGTGAAAAGTCATAGCACACTGCACAAGTGAAAGCATGATACTCCCCCGAAAGTTAGAGTACATCTCTAACTTAGAGCGTGTATTAAGGGAAGCTCTTATGGTCTATCAAGGCCTAAAGATATCGAGGATTTAATAAGGGGGTTACTCCAAGTGCAGAGAAGTGGAGATAACTACAACACCCTAAGGTGATTATATTAAAGATATGTATATTGAACTAGTTCTCACTAAACATCCTCACCTAATTAATGTTAGTGGGGAGGGGGAAATGCTCACAAGGAAATAGATAGAGTAAGTCTGTTTGATATATTTAACCTCACATAAGATTGATATATTTAACCTGACATAAGTTTATAATTATGAAAATCAGGTAAAAAAGGAAAGGTAAAATAATAGAGTAAGACATTTCAAGAAGGGCATGGATTACTGCATGAGTTACTTTTATAGTAAGGAATATATATATTTATATATATAGAATTATTAGGAAATGTCTATTTCCACTGCATTCAACCCTTAGCTTGTAAGCCTACGATGAGGACAATACTCTCTTTCACCTTTTGAACAGCAATTTACTTCTAGCATTACATTACCGTGATTCTCGCGGATAGCCATATTCCCTTCATTAGACTCAGATCATAAGGTGAACAAATATTTTGATTTTCCTGGTAAAAGAACCTAAAAATCCAATATAGGGGCTGGACACCTAACAAGTCAAAAGATTCCTTCAACCGACCTGAATTTCTATTCATGCTTGAATCTTGGCGCGACCTAAGGATAAGATTCAACTGGAAGGAAGGAATTAATGACCATTAAACCCATGACAGTCATGACCTGGTAACGCCTGAACAGTCGCCAGAATCTGGGTTTGATTAGCATCGAATTCATCCTGACAGATGCAATGGCAACCTGATATTTTTAGAAATTTGGTCGAGCTAATGGGAGAGCATGGTCTTCCCCATTAATAAGCATTTTACTTTATAAATAAGAGGGGAAGGGTGTTATTAGGGGGGAAGTGGGGTATGGCGGCAAGATAAAGAGCACGAGGGGGAATTGTTTTTTGGACTATCTACAGTTGGATGAGGAGAATGTTCTGCTGAGAGGAAAATCCCAAATGGGGAGGTGTTTTCCCAAGCAACGTCACTGAGGATAGTGTTATCGCTCCTCGCGTGCCCGAGCTCTGAACACAACAATGTGCCGGAATTGTTTTTAGGGTCGTCATATCCCTAGCCTTGGAAATGTGGGGATGTTCCTTGCTTAAGCATCTCCTTATGCTGCTCTGTAAGTATGCTTCCTGTAGTGATCTTTAAAGCTCTTTACATATTGGATAAACACATTGTTACTGATCCTGCCTATTAGATTTCTATGGAGTTCGTTGACAAATCTGGGATATAACCTGCGGTTTGACTCAAGAATTAAATTGATATTGAAATCTAGTAAATCGCAGATGATCAATGTAGGATGTTATTTATTTTTATGTATTGATCATTTTGCTATTATTTATTTTTATGACGGTCCATGATAGATCTAGGAGATAACCTGCGTTTGATTTAGGGATTGTTATTAATATCTGATCTTGGAAATACCCTGCGGCATGTTAGAGTGTTTGAACTTTATTAAGATCTTGGAAGATGCCGATGGAGATCATCATAGGAATTATCCTCATATATTTTAACAGTTTTGGATGTTATAGATCTTTGATGGAGGACATTAATAGCTCCCTGTAATACTTTGTTGCTTGCTTTATCTTTGTTGTTTCGTTTATCTGGCTCTCGGGTCTGGGGTAGCATCGTTCAGTTTTTCCTATGGCAAGGAGGAGAAACTGGACCTCTGCAATCGATCCCTTCTTTAAAAATAAGATTTTCATGGGTCACGAGTCTGAACCCAAAATTTACAACAAGCAATGGCTAGGGTAATGGCTAGTGTTGGTGATAAATAGTAACCAGCATGGAGAGAATTCTAAATACAGAATTGTAGTAGCAATTGATTCGCTACCTTAGAAAGTCACTTTATTTTGCAGGGTTTGACAGCACGCTCATTAAATTGGTGCCGGTAAGGAACTTTAATATATTTTTAATCAACCCTTTGTACAGGTGAACTTGATTCATTTCTCGAACTCCTTTCTACCATTTTAAAAATACTGGCTAATGTTTGGCCTTGCCATAAACTGCGCTAATGTGTTTGGTAGAGAATACCTTTCTGATCATAATACCATATAGTGTTGTATTGGGCAGTTACATAGTGTACAAAAATGGGGATTGAATATGAATTTAAAACTTGAAGGTGAACATTACATAAAACGGGCCAACACTTTTAGATTGTATTATTGTGGTTAATTTGAAACAACACCTTGGAATAGAAAACAAGAAAAGATTGAAAGGAAGAATAGGTCACTGACAAATAAATAACCACAGAAAGGCTGAAAACTGTCTAGAAATTAAGATACCTTAACAAACTTTGAAATGGAGGTCATGCCTACTCTAGTAGTTTATCCAAAGAGGATTTTATTCATGTGGGCCTTTGGATGAGGTTTCCTTTATTGTATGATAAACGGATGATACATCATTTATGATGTGGGATTGTGCATTTTGATAGGTGAACCTTCTGAATAAAGAAGCAGGGCTAACTTTTGGTGGACGTAACCCCAAGGTTGGGGTGAACCACGTATATTGGTGTTGTTTGTGTGTACCCTTGATGTGTGTTATTTTATGTTTAATGAAGTGTATTATTTTATGTTCCTGACGCACATTAGATTACGTTACTTGGCGTGTTTTACCATGTACCTAGATGATCCAATCGGGGGTTTTTTCCATTACTATTTAAAAGAAAATGAATGAACGGTTGATTTTAATAAGTTTTGACTAATGCTGATGGATAGCCAACATACTTTCAGAAAACATTGTTCATTTCATGGTTAATATCATTATTGTTTTTTTTTAGTGCTGTACAAGGAGTGAGTTATATTTAATGAAAAAAAAACACTTCATAATACATCTATGGATTTAGCCTTTGTATTTAAGATATTTCTTAGTGTGTTGAAGCTATTAAAGGACACATTGAGGTTGTGTGATTGGGTGAACAAGTAAAACCACAACCCCTAGCCTTAGACAGGTTGGGAGTGGCGTGATCATAAAAGAATAAAATGAGAGAGAAAGATTCTTACTCTTGGATTTAGAGGAACTCGGGTACAACAGTATTTCATTGTTATGTTTTCTTAAATTATTGGTTGTTATGTTCCTTAAAATATTGGTGGTTGATCCACCTCGGTTCAAGCAATTTCTCAACCAAGAGTTCTAGTGGTATGAGTAAATAGATTAGAGGTACTCTCTGGGAGGGAGTCCATGAGAAAAGGAAAAGAAAGCATGGCAACCAAGTTGTGCATATTGTAAACCTTGGGTGAAGTGTTGATTGTTGGGATGGGGTTTAGGTAATTTCTATTTAGTTTTATGAAACCCTTTATGTAGTAAAACTTCCTTTTCAATCAAAATTTTACATCAATCAATTTTTGGATGGGTTTATACAGTTTAATCCATCTATTTTTGGGATTTTAAATCATATATCCACCACAAGTCTGGCTATATGGTAGGTTCATTAAAATGATTTAATGAGTAACAATATGTCTACCTTGACTTGGCATAGGATGTAAGTTTAATGATTAGCTTTTTAGGTTATGCATTAAGAAGCTGATGATGTTATAATGAATTGTTATGTTTCTAAGGTATCTTTACACATGCACCTATATTTTATCGGTTAGGTGGTTAGAATTAATAAATATATATAATCTGGTTGTTCATAAACTAACTGTGGATGATGTCTACATACTAAATTTGCAGGCTTCACCGATATTATGTCAATTGCTACAAATGACATGCATTATGGTATATAAATCTGCCTACGTATGTAAGTTGCACTCAAAAAAAGTAAGGAGTAACTTTATATATGATTTACAAGGTTACATAACTCATGAATGGAAAGTAAAATCAATGCAAATTAAGAAACTATGATAATTGATTATTTTGGGTTATCCGCAATATGATAAACTAACACCCATAGAGTGCTTGCAAGCATGGCACATTTTGGCCATGAGAAAAGGCTAAAGCTCTAGGACTATGATGAGTTAAATCTCATGTGTATAAAGTTGTCACCACGAGGGAGTGGTGATGGAGGTAGTGGTTGAAAGCTACCTTGTTTTTCCCCTGGGCCAGCGAGGGACCACTATGCATTTTTGGGACACCCAGATGTAAGACATTTTGGTTAAGAATCGTTCTACACACATTATAGGACTGTCACATGAGTGGGGGATTCTGTGAAGAGAATAAACTCTAGGCACTGTGGAGGTGTGCAAGAACGGAGGTACCTCACCTTGGTGAAGCACCCTGAATAGCACAAAAAGGAGATATGCCTACAGAGGGGTATAGGGTATCGTCCTTCTGTTGGGTGGCTTGAGTTGGTACTGGAAGCACTGTTAGCACTTGAAGTGCTGGTATGGAGGAACCTCCAAAGAAAATAATAATGATGAAGAACCCTGAATAGCACAAAAGGAGATACACGAAGGGTTGGTATCGTCCTTGTGTTGGGTGGCTTGAATTGGTACTTGGAGTACTGTTGGCACTTGGTGTGCTAGGATGGATGACATCCAATGAAAGGAACAATGCAAGAAAAGGTATGTGGATTACATGTAAACTTGTACCAATGAGGTAATATGTTCATTTATTGATAGATAGAACTGACACGTATATTGGAGCCACTGTGGATTATGAAAATTGTATAGTCAGATTTCTAGATTGTCTCAATGTCAATGCTATTAGTCATGTTTTATTGATGTATCAATGGCATTATGGAAATAATTGGGTATTATGATACCATTAAAAAATCTAGGAAGTGTTCCCTAAATTGTAAATGTGGTGTTGCATAATGATCTTTTGCTTATGTTTAAGCTGAGTTTTAAGTTATGACGTAGTTAATAAATAAATTTTGGGAAGACCCAAACTTGGTTGCAGGAAAACTGCAGGTCGTGATTGACAGCAACATGAGAAGAAATTAGGAAGATAAACGGTGATTAGGATGGAAAAAGAGAAGCAAGAAAATATGTCTCATGAAACGAAGAAAGATGGGCTGAACAAAAAGGAACACCGAGGACGGTGTTATTTTTAAGGGGGGGAGGATGTAATGTCCCTCTTATATGCCCTACTATTTTGTTTATCATTATTGTAATGGTTCTCTGGTGAGGAGCTCAAGGCCAAGGCCCCACCAGTAAAACCTAGAAAGATTAGGTGATTAAATCAGAGACATAAATCATTGACGCAACGAAAATCTAGATTCCCTAAGGGGAGGAACCTATAGAAGTCCCTTAGGAAGTTCAATTGGTTAGATAACTAACCGATAAAATATGAGAAAGGGAATAATCAACACCTACACAAGTAAGTTAATATCTATGGCTCTACGACTAAAACAAATAATATAAGAGACACCTTAGAAAGCGAAAAGTCATAGAACACTGCACAAGTGAAAGCATGATACTCCCCTGAAAGTTAGAGTACATCTCTAACTTAGAGCGTGTATTAAGGGAATCTCTTATGGTCTATCAAGGACTAAAGATATCGAGGATTTAATAAGGGGGTAACTCCAAGTGAAGAGAAGTGGAGATAACTCCAGCACCCTAAGGTGATTATATTAAAGATATGTATATTGAACTAGTTCTCACTAAACATCCTTACCTAATGTTAGTGGGGAGGGGGAAATGCTCACAAGGAAAAACATAGAGTAAGACTGTTTGATATATTTAACCTCACATAAGTTTGATATATTTAACCTAACATAAGTTTATAATTATAAAATCAGGTCAAAAAGGAAAGGTAAAATAATAGAGTAAGACGTTTCAAGAAGGGCATGGATTACTGCATGAGTTACTTTTATAGTAAGGAATATATATA